>RDPX01000274.1:655777-678940 GCA_003991215.1 Morbakka virulenta
TTTAGTAGTAGAAGTAGTAGTAGTAATGGTAGTAGTAGTCGTGGTGGTGGTAGTAGTAGTAGTAGTGGTGGTAGTAGTAGTAGTAGTAGAAGTAGTAGTAGTATTAGTAGTAGAAGTAGTAGTAGTAGTAGTAGTAGTAGTAGTAGTAGTAGTAGTAGTAGTAGAAATAGTAGAAGTAGTAGTAGTAGTAGAAGAATAGTAGAAGTAGTAGTAGTAGTAGTAGTAGTAGTAGAAGTAGTAGAAGTAGTAGTAGTAGTAGTAGTAGTAGTAGTAGTAGTAGTAGTAGTAGTAGTAGTAGTAGTAGTAGTAGTAGTAGTAGTAGTAGTAGTAGTAGTAGTAACTCGTTGGCATACAACATGGCTTTGAGGGTCTTATTTATTGTTATTTTGTTGTCAAACATGGCTGTAACAGTTAAAACTCTAATTCCCGGCTAAGCATTGGTCCTCAGACATCATCCTTCTACGTATTGTCAGTTATTAGGCCTGATATAGGGAGTGTTGTGTACTCATAAGTTGTTTTCATGGAACAACAACCACTGGAAGAATATATAAATTTACTTGTTGTAAGACGCGAGTAGTAAGACTGAAGTGATGTTTTGTTGCCAGCATCAACCCTAGCTACGGAATTGATCAGAATGATGACGGGGGTCCTCGGGCCATATGAGCTTGTTAACAAGGATACAATAATAAAATAAATTTAACCAAGCTGAAATTGTGTCCAGTCAATTTCAAACTCTGCGGTTGAAAACAAGGGCTATTTCCTTTTTATATGACCGCTTAGGCGGTCCCCAATGCCAAAAGGGAGTCATTTGACCATGCGACCAACAATAGGCCTGCAATCGAAAAATAAATTTAATAGGGCAATGTAGAAACTTCATGCTTGGATTCTGGATACTTTGCAGCATTTTGATACACACTGACTTCCTTATCTATCTAGATGAAGGCTGGGTTGGCCGCCAGGGCGAAAAGGAGGGTCATATGGGTCTGTATTAAAAAAAACTAACCTGGCTAACAACTGCTGTCAGGGTAATCAACAACCCTGCGAAATAGGGGTCCAGTAAGCCCACTACGAATGATAGAGGCCCATAATTTGGTGGTTTAAACACAGGATTTTGAAGGTCAATTTGAAATTTCAAGTGGAGCATATTATAAAGTTGTTACAAATTATCAAACATATACTAAAACAACAAAAATGTTAAAAATTAGTAGTGACTGTTTAATATAATTTTATGACTACAAGACTTTTTTTAGACTCTGTAGACTGGTAACTTTTCTTTGAACGTCAATGTACGAAAATGAACGGTTTTCTGGCATGACAAACTCGAATAAAAATGTACCTAATAATTCAAAAACAATATCAATTTGGAAATGCATGGGATGCAAAGGAGTAGGAATACACATGTTCTTATCTAAGACCACCTTGGAAATATCTCGGACGTAATTAATTTTTTACTAGCATTTACACATTAATATTTCCAAAATGTTCTTGTTCGAATGACATTCATTCACACATGTAATTAAAAAATAAAAAATTCCGTTTCTTTCTGCACGTTTCTGAAATTGTGTGTAGCAAATAAAAAATTATTTAGGAAAAATAAGTCTATTCCGAGAACAACATAACAATACGTTTACTTAAATTACATTTTAACATAAAATGAGAATGTAGGTACAAGATGAAAGAAATCTAACATGATTACAGGTTTAACGCCTTCAATGGCGAAAGTAAACAAATCAGTTCCCCACAATGGCGTTATCATGACGATGTCAGTGATGCGATGGCAAAAAGATTGTCTGAGCACTAGTTATGAGAGAGAGAGAGAAGATTAAAAAATCTATGAGACTAGATTTAGGCTAAGCAGAAAGAAATAGCTGTTTTTTTTATGGAAAAGCATCCAGAAGTACAAAACGGGTTCTCAAAATTGCTATGCGACGTCCAATTGAATGTGTTCTTGCAGGAGCAAGTGGCAGTCATCAAGTCTGGGTCTGTACAATATATTACAATGTAAACCTGATCACGGCCAATCAAGGTTTGGCAAAAAAATAA
Source organism: Morbakka virulenta (assembly GCA_003991215.1). Classification (NCBI taxonomy): domain Eukaryota; kingdom Metazoa; phylum Cnidaria; class Cubozoa; order Carybdeida; family Carukiidae; genus Morbakka; species Morbakka virulenta. Next base: position 657,821 of record RDPX01000274.1, read on the forward strand.
TAAACCGGCTAAAGAGTAACTTTCACTTCTTCATAATACTCATGCAATTGCTAAAATGATATCCAATCCATCGCTACATTTATGTCATTTAAGATGTTCATACTTCCCAGCGAAGGTGCCTCTAAAACAAGTGTTTCAAATGTTGTTTTGATGGGGCAGGTACTGATGAAGGCGAAATTAAGCAGTGGAGAACAACTGATCGCTCAAACATGGGAACAGCTGATCAATTAATGGAAGAAGCTTCCAAACGCTTTGCAGAAAATGTAAGCTTACTTAGCAGAGCAAGTTTTTTCAGTCGAAGTTTCCTCGATGAAAAATGGGCCGATTGCATTTTTTTACTGTTGAGAGACTTTTGAAAAATTTACCTTTGTTGGCCAAGAGGACCCGCAATCGTCTTACTGGAACAACAATGGTACCACTCTCCACCTATATGTGTGTTATTGCAAATAAAGCAAAAAAATGTGTACTGGACCAATTATTCCCATATCGGGTTGCCATTAAGATGGTATTTAGAAAACAGTGTATTGTTTTCAAAAAAGGTCTTCTGTTGCTTCTCGGGGAGAGGTTTCTATTCAGACGGCTGTGCAGGACAGTACAAGGATCACTATAAGTTTATATATGTTCGCACCTACAAAAAAACTATGGAATACCGTAAGAATGGCATTTCTTTGTGACAAGCTATGGGAAAGGTCTATCCAATGGAATTGGTGCAACCGTCAAAATAGCGGCAGCAAAAATAAATCCTCAGAACCAGAAATAGTCGAAATTCTTACCAGAAAACAGATCTCTGGTTTTAAGAAACAAAATGCACTAGGGATTAAAGCTGAATTTGTGACTCCTGATGAATGGAGCAAGGAAGAGGTATGATAAAGACCATTGTCGACAATCAAAAGCTACCTTCATTTAAGCCGGTAACGTAAACAGAATCAAGTTTTCACGACTGCAGCAACAGTGCATCTAGCAACCTTGTATTAGCAGTGAAACTTCCGGTTAAGAAAATTATTTCTAGAAGAAATACAGAGTATGTAGCAGCGGAGTACAACGGAGAGCGGTGGGTTTCATCGGTATATAAGAAAGGGATCTCATTACACAGTCACTCATTCTATATAAAAATAAAAAATATATCGATCTCACCTTGGTCTTTCTACTTTAAACTCTGGTTGAGAAATTATCGAAAAATCACTCTGCCAATCAATCATCAAAAACTAGTCACTCTGAAACTCTTTTTTTTTTGGCATTCTTCAAAAATGTTTCTTCATAAAAACAATACAAAATACGTGACAAGGAACTTCAAGGTAACTCATGATGCATAGTGACATGACCTTTTTAAGGGCCACTTCATATTTGTTGATTAATTACATATAGAGACAACCAGATTATCTTTTCTGCGCCAACATGGTCCTAGTTCTTCCTTTGTATACTCAAACCCAAAACCATACATCCTTGTTGTTGATGTCAGCGATGTTATAACATTAATAAGCCCTTTCACTATATAGGACATACATATTCATTCAACAGAAAAGAGACAAAGAGGATAACTGACTTAATTTGCATAGATTTGAACATAATAATTAAATTTAAAAGGTAAGAAAAGCCTTAAACGGAATAACAGCAGCAGGTCTTTATTAAAAGACTGGATTAAGAAGAGAGAGAGATGAGACTGAATTTACACTTCCACATACAAACGCTCACATCTTAAGAATTGCAAAGCCAAGATAATGCAGAGCATTATCAGAAGTCTACATCTAAAATATACTGTTCAAGTTAGCTCCTGCTCTAACATTATGGTGACAAAAATGTTGTTTTCAAAAGTAAAACGGGCTTACAATTAGGATCAGTGGGTCAACATATCAAAAATGTTGAATTTTTTATTGTAAAAGTGACAATAAGCACAGTAAAAAACTGGTTGTTTTTGCATTGATTTGGAGGTAGGCAATGTAACTCCACGGTGATAAGGTTCCTGTCTGTTGCATTATACGGCAAAGGACAGGACGCTATTTAAAATAGTCACCTGTAATTCAAAACAGTTACGTTGATTAAGTAGATATGATAATTTGTAACATTAACTGCAGAACACGATTTACATAAAACTTTACAGTGACCTTTAAAAGCTTGATAGCCTGCTGTGAGCGATTACATGAATGTCCAATGTTTAAAATTGCGCCAAACAAACAGTAAGGCCTGTTATTTTGAATAAACGAAAACTTTTTGTTCTAAAATTTGGCGAATGGGCGTGGTGAAAAGAGAAATATTTGAAAACAACATTTTTGATTTAAAAGAGGGGTGATACATTTTTTTATGGGAAAAATTTAGGTTATGGACTTTCCAATGAAATATATAATATTTAATAATATATATAATATATTATTAAATATTATATATTAAATACGTCACATGCCATCATGACAAGTATAACAGAAGTTGTGAAATTTGTTGTAATGCCGTGTGGTCTTCGACGGCAAAAAATTTAATTAATGCGATTGGTGAAAAAATGCAAACATAAAAAAAAATTATTCAGGTCAATATGCAAAGTTTGATGAAACTTATAACTTTCAGATCCAAAAGTGACTTTTCTGTCCCACTTGTCTTGGAATGAGTCCTAGGCAATTACACATATCCGTAGGTTGATACATAAAGTTACACAAGGACAAATAAATATAATAAAAAAAAGCATATTCTCTAAATCTACAAACAACATTTTATGTGTACACAGATTGCCCCTTTAAACTGACTGAAATACTTTTTGACGGTGTACACAACCATTTACATCTAAGACCATAATCTTAGCCAAACGAGATGCAAGCATCTTGCCAAAATCCAAGATAATAAAAAATGCTGGTTGATAATCCCCACAATACTGTTTAATCACACAAAATGCCAACAAAATATAAACACAACGGAATCCTATGATTAGCTTTTTCATGTCTGTCAGACAGTGCTGGTTTGCAGTCAAATTTACAGTCGTACAATAATCCCACTCGTCTGCGAATGGTAAATAAAAATATCTTACAAAGAAAATAAAAATTCAATAACTTTTACCAGGTCCTGGATACCCTAACACTGGGGCGCCTCTTCCCCTTCCCCGGCCCCTGGAGTAGGCAGCAAATGCCGCCATACTGTAACCTAGAGAATGAGATAGGAAAGAATCTGCTGAAATTACAACTGCTATAAATGAGCCCAATACAGGAAACAAAAACAGTATGTATGAATGTGTTGTGTGCGAGTGTACTGAATATGTGCCCCTGAACGTATTTGTACATGTAATGAGGAAAATATTCCTTTAGAATAGGTGTAACACTGTAAAAGGTTAAAAGAGTACTCGCAAGGAATGCAGGGTAGGGAGAAGATGCATGTTTTGGCATATGTTGACAGTATGTACCAAAAAGCCGTAATTATTTCTTTGCATTATGTATTCCAACAAGGATGTGATTGGGAGAAAGAATTCCATGTACAAAGATGATCAGGTGATGTAGTACGAAATTGGCAGATCCAGTTACCTCAGGTTCGTTAGCTTTTCAGTTTCCATAATATCTTCACGTCCATTCAAACAGTTCAATGTCACCCTGACCATGGTTAAAGACAATGTGCTGTCAAATGCAAATAAACCGCACTGAGATTTCAAATCCAATTCTGTGTTTGCTTCAATTTTAATTTCTACCTCGAAATACTTGACTAATCTGGTCTGAATGGACTTATCTGCCTTTGGTAGAATTATCAGTCATTTGTTTCAAGAGAAGCTTGACACGGTCAAGGTACTGTCAAAGCACAGTCAATAACCCAATTGCATTGGTATCTAATACACACACAAAAACCAGGATCGATCAATTGGTGAAGAAAACAATAACGCAGGCACGCCAACAAAGTGTCAGATGGTTTAAATGCTAGCAACCTAGATTTTAATACTCCATTGAACCATGAATGCATACAAATGGGTACAAATTGCATATATATATATATAAATATGTAAAAGCTCATCCTTATGGTAAGATTGTATTCATATCAGGATATGGGTGCATCCAACGAACAACTCATACATACCAGAGTTACCAAATATTGAATGCTCAAGAAACCAACAAAAAATTTGCACGTATGAAAATGTTGTAATGCTGCTCATGGAAGTTGACCAACTGATCATTTCATAAAACCAGAAGTGAAAATTAAAAACGGCGTGGGGAAGGGTGAAGAGGTATGTGGTGTAAGTATTGTATTTGGCAATGCGTTATAATACAAATAACATGTCATCTTCTCCATATTCACACATTTACAATATTAAACAAACACAGTTTCAAAATACGAAACGTGGACGATTGCTTAAGAAACCAAATTCAATCCCCGAGATACAACATGAGGCAGTAACTTAAAGTGATTGGATTTAAACAATATAGTGATACTAGTCTAACTCCGGCTAGTATAAGTATAGTCTACTCTACATTACCACCAAACGTTCCAGTGTAACTAAACGATCTTATCCTGAAAGCCATAATAACGCCGTTTCCTTAAATGTTACAGGGTGGTCGTTTGATCATTGGACTACTCACTTGATTGATGCCTTTTACGTGTTATTTTAATTAATTAATGAGTATTCACTATATGAGTTTTAGTATCAAATGTAAGTATCTAAACACCTTAAGTCATCTCGCCCTTTCCAAAGAAATATCTTTCGGCCTCTAAGCACATACCCGGGGTTTTATCATTCAGCATTTACCATTTCTATGTTACCCTTCGCTTCGTATATTAGTGTGCAAGTACAATAAATATTGGAACACAAATTCATCCAAAAGTATTCACAAGAAAGCATACAGTGAAAACCCTTAGTCAAATCAGGAACTTCCTTTGGTCTACCAAATAAAAACCCAGTGCACTGTGAAACAACCTACTTCCCAAAGCCATTTTTATATTTATGGCATATTTTCTCACACTTTTTAAAGAAATTTGTTCATAGTAAATTATCGCAAAGTTAATAGTATTCAAGTATCCATTATATGGGAAATTCATTAACCGAAAAAATGCTTAATATTTATGAAAACAATTTCAAAAAGTTATTAAAAACAATACGCAAACGGGACCCTGTCAAGTTCGCATCTTCGGACCTTTATCTACATACAGTGCTTATCAAATACCCCATCACTAATACCCCACATTAATAATTACTGCTAGCAAGGTTATCCTGTGACCAAATACATTTACTTATGGAAATCAAATACCAAGAAAGTAAGGCAGTATATACACAATAATTATTGGCAAAGGAGTGGTATATTTTTACACATGTTGCTTTCTGTGATCTGCCAAACTAATTCAGGGTGTCAAATTTATTGTAATAAATAACTTATGCTTATCTTCCCTACTGCTCAACAAAATAATCCTTACCCAAAACTCTCACAATACTCCACTACAGTATATTTATATCTAACTTCAAATAACAGCCAAAATACCTAACAATGGAAATGTAACTGCAAATCCTAACCATCTGTACGAAGCTTCTAGCATAAAATGGTTGTTGGCTAGGTCTTAGAGAAGGAATAGATAACCTTACTGCCAGACAAATGAATAAGACCTAGTTTTCAGCCACGCAAGGCTGTGAAAAGGGGGAAGCTGCCTTGAAACTGTCTGTATAATGATACAAACAGATTGCCCAAACGCTTCTTTAACTTGGAATACCAATACCTAAGCCATGAAAGGTTTTGATAATAGTTAAATGAAAGACAGATTGAATTTTCACCCTCACCGTCAAATTTTGTGAGCTGCTGATATGTTTGGGGGTCAACGGGCGTCCATTCTGTGAATGATAAGTATTAAATGTTAATATCTAGCATTAACACACATTGGTTGTTGCTACAACGGGGAGCGATCGGGTGTGGGGCTTCACTATTAGGCATGGGAAAAACGTAATGGATGAAAGACAAAATAAATGTCAAACGAAACTGTTGTGTTTATGCTAGCCTAAATCCCATGGACTACAATCAAAAGCTCCCCCGTGTAGACTAAAACAGTACTAAGAATAGTGCAGAAGAAACACTCTACCACAAAAATTCTATTCATTTACATTAAATACAAAAATTATAACTTCGAATTTCTAGCTACATGTTTCACTAAAATCAATAACCAACAGGTTCAAATAATGTTAGTTAAATCTCGTTTCACCAAGAATAAATTATAAAAAAAGAGTAGGGTTGCAAAATTTAAAGGTCGGCTTAATCTTAACCAGCAGAATGGAAATGGTACTTTTTAATGACTGAACTAAGAGAGGCAAATAAATCACAGATGAATAAAGGGCCTTGCCTTTTCCAGAATTTTGTTTGTCAAACAACAAAAACAAACGACAGTCAAATTACTTCTAATTTTCTCAGTATACTGTTCGTCTAGATTTTCTTTCTTTGTAAAAAAAAGATTACAAAAAAGCTGGTTTCTTAGTTTCTATCTCCAATTATCATTCACACGCCATAACCATACAAACAAAAGCCTTTAAAAAGTAAAATTTTTAGGAAAATACATTAAAATGACCCCCACAGTGTAATACTATGGGAAAGCATCCCCCTCCAACTCAAAAAAAAAATTAAGGAGAATATATTACTAATTCCCTACACTTTTAATCGAATAAATCTCCACTAGCCGATATACATTCCAAAATACGAAAACTAATTTTTTTAGTTTTTTAGTTATGATTATATTTTTCACCATAAAAACTTGAACAGTCGTGTGAGATAATTATATAGTTTATACTACAGAAAAGTATGTGATACTATTTTTCGTATCAATTTTTGGCAGTTAATTCAGAAATGTTATTACTTTCCTCTTATCTTTCAAGTCTTTTCAAATGCTAATATTTTTGTTAAGATTCTGTATGGAGATAAACAAAACTCTAGCACTGTGAAAAAATATACAGTTAAATATAAAGCAAAAGTACAACAACATGAATTGGAAAAACTTGTAAGACATTTTTTCCATAAGTTATATTCTTTCGAAGAAATCATAACAAAAATTCAAAAGAATGTAAGAATAAAAAATGCAGAGAAAACAAATCATGTTTTACTCAGGTGGCGTAAATATGTAGCATTCTCTTTCGATTTAAAGCAGTAATCATCTTTCATGTGAATGTCCCATAACCCTAGTTTAGATTTCTCCAAAATATTTATGTCCTGACGAAAGTGTTTTCCCTTCTCACCACAGGTCAACAGAAAAAAATTCTTGACATAGGGCAGGAAACGTTTTAACTGCTTTTAAGTAATTTGGTAGTGTCGAATCTGAATATCATATATATTTTTTACAATTAGCTGCAGTTTTCCTTACACACAGGCTATCCATGTTTGGAAAAAAATTTTGTTTCAACATCAGAAGAGATTCAGTATCATATGGGGAAGAAACATTAAAAAGTTTTTTTACAAGAATGTTTTTTGTTACATCAAATAGGTTCAAGTTTCAAATAAGAGATGCGGTCATTGTTCATCCTAAATGTCAAAATATTGTCGTTAAGGTGGTAAAAATTTGTGTTTTCAAGATTTTCTCGAATATTCTTAATCAGGCAAGTCACGTTTCAAATTCCACCAGTATTCATTTTTATGTCCCATCGTCCTTGATATCTTTCCTCCATCATCTTTATATCTTGATGGAATCCCTCGCCTCGTTCATCGCTAACATCAACGAGATTTTCCGGAAATCGATCCAGGTAATTTTTCAAAGAATGCTCTTTTACACTCATATTGATACCGAGAGTCCTGAAATTTCCAAGCATGTTGTTTACAATTTCTTTGTAGTTGTTAGCTCTATAGTTTCCAAGGAAGTTCTCAGAAATCTCTACAAACAATAATCATGCAGCTAACTCCAGTTCATTCATAGTCACAAACGTTTTTATCAACTGTCAAATCTGAGATCCATCAAATATACTAGCTTTTAATTTTTTTATTGCTCAAACTTGGAAAACCTTTACTGAAAACAATACTGAAAACAATACTGAAAACAATCATCTTTTCCCAGTGCTTTAACAACCTTTTCGTATGCCCTAAGCTTACATGCAGCGGAGGGAGCACTAATTTATTACGTGGTACCAATTCCTCAGCAGTAACATTACTTTCTCCAACATTAAGTCGATCTCTTATTGTCCAGTCCTTTTTAGTCCAGTGATTTTCTTTATCTCTGCTGTCCCAGTAACAAAGAAGGCATGGGTATTTCGTTTAGCCACTTTGTTGTCCAAGCAAGACATTCACCATCTTTAAATATACATATATCACCCATTGGCGGTAGTTACATTTGATATGCTGCGATGTATTTTTTATTTAATCATATATTCGTTTAAGGGTTACAGAGCGACCAGTCGGTACTGATCCATTAATACTAGTAATATACTGAAGAACACATTTCAGGCTTCTTTTTGAAATACTAATAAATAATCTCCAAGCAGCACGTGAGTACTCCGTAACACCTAATTTCATCAGTATAACACGAATATCTTACAAGAAAACAAATTTAAGTTAATCATCAAAAAACGGCACAAACTCTTTATCATGTACTCTATGAAAAGTGATTTTAGTACCATGCTTGAAATTATTTCCATCTTTCGGTCGTGATGCTAATACTTCGAAAGATCCCTTGGATAAACTAAGGTCCCTTATTAAGCCCCTCAGATTCTGCTCGTTTAATAGTACAGGCGTGTAAGAGCATACAAAAGCTCCGTCCTCATCATCAACATTAGTAAGTTATTTGTAGTCATGCTGCTCGTCGTTTGAATGTTCATCAATGGAGAGATCAGGCAACTTATTAAATTCAAGAACAGGAATATCAGCACCATGAGCTACTGGTCGAATTGTTGACGGAAAACTTTTGTAACTCAAAGCTTTGCACTTCTTTTTATTTACCACTGTCACATTTATAGAACAGAAGTAACAGTCAACATGATTTGCAGGCTTCCTCCAAACCACTGATATCCCAAATCCCATTGACCATCTGATACCACTTGTCTATTGTCGCAAACGTTCTACACATGTCTTGCAAACAAGAGGAGCCCATAGTTTGTCTTGGTCAGCTAGCTTTATTCCAAAATAAGCATAATACGCTCTTCGTACAATGTGCGTTAAAGACTTTCTGCTATCTACAGTTCTATATTCACCACAAATGTAACAAAAGCATTCAGGGTGATTTTTGAAGGACCTTGATGTCATTATTTTTCTATATAACTAAAAAATAGCATGAAACATCTGAATCACCCTTAGAATCCATATCAAAACAAAGGCAGCAAGAACGAATTATCTTATCTAAATCAACTTTCCATCATCAAAAATGTTAAACGAGAAAATTGATTTGTGCAAGTAATTATTTTGTAATTAAATAATAATTGAACATTTTCCATGTCCACCTGACAAAATGCAGGCATTACAAGAAAATTAACATGTGAAAACGAGCATTTTGCTGACAAGTGCAGGTTTACACCAAGTGACTATGTCAAACACATAAAAGCCACACACTACTAAAAATACCATAGACCAAAACTATCTGACTTGGCTACGACTTGCTGTATTGTAAACACTTTCTGCATGTGAAACCAAGTGCACATGATATGCAAATCTACTGAAAAACTTAACATGCTTGCATAAAAAAAAGCAATTTCCAGAAACTTCGAATCACCGATCAGAAAAACTAGTGCTAACCAAAGAAAATGAATGATTTTCGTAATCAGCGTCCCAAAATTACCTAAAAACAGCCTTTACCTTGACGACGGTAAAATTATTGTTCACCAATATTATCATTATCAAGCTTTTACGTAGTGTTTTATTAGATCTAGCTTGAAATTCGGTGGTGACAATACGATTTTGTCTCTTTGAAGCAAGGCTTCACGCATGTTACCTTTATTTCAACTGTTCCGCAAACAGAACTATAAAAACTCAATGCGCGCATTTTCTTTATGTAGTTATACCCGCTGAAGACTTATATTGTTAAGCTTTCAATCTGTTTTATTAGATCTAGCTTAATAAGCAGTGATGACAATAAGATTTGGTTTCCCTTTGGAATAAGGCTTCACGCAAAATGTTATCTTTAGTTTGACTGTTCTGCAAACTGAAGTATGGAAATTTGATGTACACATTTTGCTGCCATGGATATACCCGCTTCAGACTCCTTAACCATACCCTGATATAAACCCAAATCGCTTGGATTATAGGATGTTACACCAAGATATAGTGAAACGCCTTTGACGTCCCCACAGAAGATAACGTTGCTTTGTTTTAAATAACAAAACTGGCACCATTCTTTATTTCTTGTCGGCAGAATTCAATTTGTGTACAAGACCAAAATGGATCCATACAAAGTATGTAGACCACCATTGACATTGGTGGTCTACAAATAATGGTGCATCAACTTCAATGAAATATACGAGAGATAAAATAGATAAATCTAGGGAGTTCATTTAAACTGTGAATTCCTGTGTCTGCGTTATAAAAAAAACACCAAGTAACCTACATGTTTCTTAGGCAACCACCAAACCGATACAATTCCAAAATTTATGGTTTCAACGCCAATTTGCAAACAATATATGGGTCCAGTATTTGTCTTGATCGCCAACGTTTACATAGAAATATTCACAAGTCTTGATCACAAAGTTTTGATCACAGACTTTTAAAAGTGTGGTTCCTTTTTGCCAACGCTCCACAGCAATGTTTATTAACAGGAACAGTAGCGATTATTAAACTGTACTTACATTCCCTCCCTTGACTAGTTACACTCATCAACAAACTGCCAATTCTTACAAATTCTAATAACTAATTTTCGAACATTCATATGACATTTTTCATAACACTTAGAGGAAGAAACGCATTTTCTCACTGCAAATAAGTTTATTGATCTCTTTAAAATATTGTCCAATATTAATTCAACGTAGAAGTTGGAATTTATTACCCAATTAGCACAATATAATGCATTTTACGAGATAACTTTTCGGAAAATTAATCCTATAAATATCATACCAGCCAAGGTGTTTGAGTACAGAAAACAAATTGAAAATGTGTCACTTGGATGAATGAGTATCATTCATTGTCTCTCTAATATTATACTAAAAACTACAAGAGGATTAATTTTATTGCGGTATATTCATTCAAATGTTTTCTTATTGTCTTTGAAATTCTTCCAGGAAAAAAATAATAATTTCAAATGTAACGCCTAATTTTCTAGAATGTAACATTTCATTTTTCAAAACTCCTGTTCACTTCTGTTAAGGCAGTAACCGATTACTTGCAGTTGCAAGGAGTTATTGGAGAGAAGGAGGAGAGAAACTAATGAAAAGAAAAAAGAACATTCAAAAATTTATTTAAAATAAACCAGACCGTACAAAAAATTTGTGATGAAAAAAAAGTAATAAGGTTTAATTCTGGACGAAAAACAGATAAGGAAAATATCATATGCCACATCATTGCTACTTCAAGAAAGGTAGAAAGATAAAAAAGTAAGCAGATAGAAAAGGGTTCGTGACTTAACATTTTTAGACTTCGAAGCCTTTTCTAAACAACTAAGTCGCACAATACCTTAGTTCTGTTCCACATAGCACCATGCGTTCTGTGTTTTTTGAATTTTAAACTATCTTTGTACCCAGTTGTAATTATTAAAAATGGGGGTAAAGTAAGTGTAGATGAGATCTGGAAAAAAAATACAAAAAGAGAGAAGAGAAAAAGGAGAACTAAAACGCGATGAGGCCAGAAAGCGACGAATTGGCGAAAACCTGGAGAAGAGGAGAAAAAGTTTGGGAAAGAAGGGGGGAAATGAACAGAAATGACGCCTTTCCTTCTCCACCTTAGTGGTAATGCAACGTTTTTTTTAAATATATGGTAGTGGTGAGAAATGATAAAAAAATCCAAAAAAACACACAATGTACTCACCATAGAAAGGTATTTCTACTTTAATTAACTCAAATTTAGAAACTTCTTAATAATTAATGGGTTTTCAACATTTTGTAACTCCTTAAAAATTTTTTATGTATTTAAAAAATCAATTGGCCTAGAAAATCTGTGCAATAATCCACGTCATAGCTCATATTACATCTTATAAAAGCTAATTTTTCTTTGTGTTTGCAACTTATAAAGCTTCTACAGCTTATTTTTAGATTTAACTCAGAAGGATTTAGAGGTCACTTAGACACCAAACGATCATAATAACTCCTCTTACGTTTCAACTCATTTATTCTATCTCTAAAAGCGACAATCATGTTACTTATTCGGTTTGAAAATAAGTAAAAGTATCCATCTCTTAATAGAATTGAAGTGATACGACCTAGAATTTTTTCTTTTCCGAGCCCTTTAAATTTATCTAGTCTTCTTAATCCCCAAGCATATCTTCTTAGCCATCTGACCTATGTAAATATTACGAATTTAACGACCTAATTAAAATCAGTAGGCAACAGTGGTCGTACTGTCATTGCTTGAAGTGATAACTCCAAACACTTGGACGATCAATCAAGTAGTCATCAATATTAACAAAGGTGCTATCTTAGATAGCATGAAAATGCAGCTGGACTCCTGTATTTCACGTGCAAAACACAGAAAGGACAGTGAAAGGCGGTACCAATAGAAACAAGATAAAATGAGGTAAAAAATGATGGTGTACCATGAATGTGTAACTAAAACGCTACTTAGACTGATGGGTCTTAAGATTGATGGTGTGATGAAGTTGATATTGAGTATGAAGAATAAAAATTAACCGTGGAGAAAATGTAATGAATACCTACAAAAGCCAACCAATTCATTAGGAAGTTATTCATACGAACTAGAACAAATTGGATTCGCACCTAAAACAAACAAAACTAATTTTTTTGTCTCAAGATGACATCGAGGTACAGATACAGGGAAAAACGCAGAGGCGTATCATTGCACTGGCATATTGGTAAGATCTAATTGGCATTGTGAATCCCTCTCAAAGTCCGGTGACTTAGGGCAATGGAATCAAAACTTATGTACGAAATGCAACTCAAAACAATCCAAGGGTAAGAACGTTAGCAAAGTTGAAATAGAGGTCAACATGGCGTGAAATCATGATATCACTATAACCATCATATGCTATGTTGGCCAATAAAAATAAGAAAGTATTTGAGTAATATAAACAATTATCACTATTTTCTGTCTTGCATGAAAAAAAAATCAATAACAAAATTAACAATAAAAATAAATTAACAATAAAATTAACCATACCAAAATCTCTGCTTATAGGTTGTGACTTGCTTGTAACAAGCTTGCGCCAATAACATGTTGCAGATTATTAGGTTTTTCAATAAGCTTTCCCTAGCTATGTCTTTTTTTCTCCATCTACAGGTTATTATCAATCTCTGCCAAATACCTTTCTAATTTTCTTACAACTGTAACAAATGTTCCTTCAACCACTAATAATACTGTTATCTTCACCTTTCATAAATTCTTTACCGACTATAAAGATACTGATACTTAATATTCTCATTCGTCCTGCCTGCAGCTTTTCTGGTAGCACAGAGTGCAACACTAGTGAAGTGATGAGTCCTTGCTTTCTACACAAGCACTACAACATTTGCACTCATGGTTACTATCTTAAGATCCGTTGATGACCTAACTCTTAAAAAAACAATCTGCATTGTATACAATACTGTCTGACTAATGCAATTCACTTTCAAAGTCTCTAAAAGACTTATTTGCACAGATCCCAATATAATACTTAAGCTATCTGATCAAATAGTCCACGCATTCTATTCTCCGTCACAACTTGTTGTCATTCACTGACATTCATTCTCCTGTAATCCGATACTCATTTTGCTGCTTGCTGCTGTCAGTATTAGTTCATTGCTTTCTTTCTACGTAATAACCTAGACTATTTTCTTCACATTTTATGGGCAGCTTCCATCCCTCTCCTTCTTTTACCCCTTGGAACACACATTTTTTGCTCCATTCATCTCTATATCTCAAAACGGAAAAAAGACAAATAAGTTATTCAATGGTTTTATTTAGTTTTGAATGTTAATAGTCTTATTTAAGCATTCGTGTCTGTCCTTTTCTTGCCCTTCATTTTGTCCAGTCCCAATATTCCTAGTTGTCTATAAACAACTTGCCCTACATCCTTATTCGCCTTGCTATTTGGTAGTATCGTGCCTGCTACACTACCTACTTTCTCTCTTTCAATCTCCACTAGATCATCCAACTCATCATCCAACTTACATTCCAACACCCTTACCATTCCCTTCCACTGTCTTCACATAATTGTCTATTCCTTTTTCACTCTTTATTTTGAAAATAATCCATTTATTGTGACTGATTCAACGTCACAGTTCTCTCTTGGATAATATACCTTGCCTTTACTTTTAGGAGAACTACAGTTAGCTGTAACACGCACATAGAAATTTACAGTTGCGAAATACTATCGGCTTGAAAGATGCCCCTTCCTATTTTGACAATTTTCTTTTAATTTCTTTATGTGGTCTAAAATACGAGTTAGCTATAGGCATTAAATAAAAAATAAACGTCCATGAGTGAGGAACAAAGTCATAGGCCTGTTGGCAGTCTAAAATGTCATGGCTAAGTTTTGCTGTCCTTGTTTACAGGCATGTGAGATCAATTGGTAAAGAATCAATGGATTTTTAGTTTCTCGACACCTCTTACATCTTCTCTTTTTCTCTAGTAAGATTGTAGAGAACGGGTATTCCATTGTACTTTTCGTATTCACACATCTACTCAGCTATTACTCCAGGTCATGATCAACTCCATTACCATTTCACTGGTCTTTCTCACACTAAGTGTGTCATCCGCGTCTGTATGGGCGTTCTGGTATTAAGGATATCATTTTTTGACTCGCGATTCTATCATCTAGTGTCGCAAAGGTCTCCGTCAGAAACAAGCGCCGTATGATTTGAAATCTGTTTAGATTATCTCATTGTACTTTCTGTGACCTTTAAGTACTCCTTCTTAACCTCTTGTTCACTCTCTTTTAAATACAGAAGGGCCTTTAACTATTCTTAGTCTATGTTACATTCCTCATTTTTCTCCCCCCACCCATATCTTCTTTCCTGCTCTCGTGATGTCCTCCCTTCCTCTAGCTTTTCTATTCTATTCTTTCAGTAATGCTCAAGTCCTGACAAGGGCAAAATCTCGTCTCCTGGCTTTTAAGCACATATTCTGTTGGCAAGTTAAACCACAAGAGTATTTTGCTAATATTTTCCTTAATATTATCCTGTACATGGTATTTTGGTTAATTTTAATTCCATTTCCTTTTGACACCAAAACTTCTTGCTGTGTTCACTTTTAACACGCTCTATTGATGGATCGTTCCTACACATACACCATAGACTGTCCTTTTAATTTTCTATATTTGTCTTAATTTGGTTCGTTTATGATCTTGTACCTCATAAGTTAAAATTGGTTGGCTTTTTTTCTCTTCTATTCTTCCATTCATAACACATATCCATCTGTCCCTGTTTGGAGTGCTCTCAATTGTTGTATAAAATATCTACAAGTCATTTTCTTGATTCAGCTCTTTAAACGTTCCTTTGATGTTCTCTTTTTGAACCTCTATTCTTTTCCAAGCTTGCCTGAATTCTTTAACCTTTTTTAACATTCTCTTATATACCACCCAGTATCGTCTCAACAATACCCTCTTCTTCAGACGGCAGCTCGTTCGGCTTACCTTTTGATTTATACATATAATATTTTCTCAAGTGTACTATCCTATAAAATGTGTTGTTAACTCGAAAGTGTAACAACACATATGAATAAAAGTCCTGAAGTTCAGAGTCCAGCAGTCGGTTACAAATTAAAAAATAGAATAACCCAAACTCACATGAGGTCTTAAAGTACATTTTCACCAAATAATATTTAAAAACTAATTAATTAATTATTTACTAATAATTAGAAATGTACACATACACACAAATGAAAATCAAATCAACTAAAGGTGTGAAATATCTTCTTGATAGGTCTTACCCGTAAAACCGATTATTAGGACTTCCACTTTTCACTAAATCAATCGCAGTATAATGACGGATATTCGACGCACACCAATGAATATAAATGCTAGTACCTGCCAGAGGTGGTTGCCTCTAATTTCCCCCCTTTGTGTTGATGTGCTGGTTCCTATTTACAGCTTTTGTACAAAGATTTAAGTCCACTCTGTAAGAAGCCCAGGCCACCTGCCTCATACAACGCAATTGGGCTTGGCTCTTAACAGTAGTTAAACGGTGTTTAAATAATAGCTTTTAACAGCAACAATGTTGTGTGACTTCACTTCACAGATGATCGTCGACAACTGTTTTTTAAGACAGTAGAACTGCATTATGCCCAATGAAATATTCTACGTGGTGTTTCAGGTCACAGTATCTTTAAATGCAATTATTTGAGAACAAAAGCTGATATCATTTAAAGTTCGGACTTCCTCGATAGCAATAGCCCTCCTAACTGGGTGCGAGTCACACCAGAAAGACACACCTGGTGTCATTTTCCGGTGCTGCGTTACCAACATCATCCATTCAAACGTTCCAGAAGGTCGATTTGGAAGACGTAATATACAGAAAACAGAAGTGTGGTATGTTATTTAACGACTGCCTCCGCAATACTACAGTAATAAACAGAAAACTTTATCAAACTGCTCTGATACGTTAAATATGCAGGCTTCACGTGGTAGGAGCTTAAAAATCGCATGTCAGCAATGTGCTCCAGTCTTTTCTCATTTAGTTGCTATTAGTTTCAGAACCTTCCGGTGGAATCACCAACTTGACAAACAGAATGCGTACCAATCCATTAATTAAACTACACCCTGTCAATATACTACAGTCAACCATAACTTTGGGTTAGCATATAGCTTAAAAGCTATATATATTAACTCAGGGTATGCAACAAATAAGTGCAATGGGGACATGCTATTTTCTCCCACAAAGAAACAAATCCTTAGGTTGTGGCACTTTTGCAATACCTTTTCTTATCCTTTTTGGAAAATACAATAACATTTCCATACCTTAACAGAAACATATTTTACAACTTAACAAAGCTAAACAATAAAATGAAAAGAAACTCACCAGGAAATCCGTATCCAATTTGATAGCCTGTCCCAAAAGCTCTATTGTATAGTGGTGGGAACCCAACTAGAATTGAAACGATGACATTAAGTTATTATTCCTACTCCAGACATGTTAATGGCTTTTTCTGTATTTGTGAGGGTGAAGCACTAGTTCTTCGGGTATAGTGAAGGAAGGAGCTCTCTATGATGTATACTGTGTATGGTAAGGGAGGTCAAAATCACAATGTTACTATAATTGCATTCGAATACTGGACTCATATTAGAAACTGTGGCAACTGTCATTAAGAAAATATTAACAACTGCAAAATCACATATTCAATCTTTCTTTCGATGTTTCATGCTGTCAGTAAGTACTTTTCCATTACTGTTGATTCCTGGTACACACAATCAGTAACAAAACAAATATCGCTATATTGTTGCACACTGTTGCAAATTGCTTCAAACTCCCTACACAAAATGCTAAAAAAGCTGCAAATACTTCAGGAAAGGTCAAACAAAATTGCTCAATTTGTTTGTAAAGTGAAGAAGAAATTTGGTACCAATGAAAGAAAATGCATTAATTTACATTTTCTTCTTTAGAATTTTCTTAATGCAGACTATGAACCGTCGTCAGTAATGCAGTAATTAATAATAACAATAATAATAATGCAGTAATTAATGTAGTAATTTTGTAGTATTTACGGTAGAGGTTCTTTACTTAGTGCAACAGAGAATCAACTAAATCGGAGTAAAACAAGTCTTTCTTTCTATTTTACCTAAAAGGATGAGGTTCATCATCTGAATGTTTTTTGTTGAGGAGGTTTAAATGTTTTGGTGATCCAGGCTTTTCTACATCAAGTCTTAATGACCACAATTGCAAGTTAACTATCAAATAACGTTCCACAAAGTTAAAAGTTACAAAAAGCTCATTCTGTTAAATAACACATACGGTTGTGTGCCTGGTTAAGATTCACAGGGCAATTCTCTTTCATGCAAGATATGACGTTGGATTCCTGAAAAATATTTTTGTTAGTGTCTTAATTACTTTCCAACCCTGTGGTTTATTATATCTTAAAAGTCGATCTTGCTAACGTTAGGAGCTGCTAACTTTATCAACAATGTCTCTTTAGTTTGAGAGTACAGCATTTTGTTTTTCAGGACAATAAGGTGAACCAATGGGCTTTGACATTCAACTATTTGTGAAAGACGGGCCCCGAAAAAAAAATTCAGTTTAACTTGTGTACGGTATTACATAAATGTTAGAGTTCATTACTATTTGAAATGTATTACAATTAAAACACACTATATTTTGGGGTATCGGTTACTCAGAACCCCAGATAACATTCAATTATCTGAAAGATTGTCAGTTTTAGTTTTTGTTAGCGGTTTTCTTCTTTTCTTGATTTAAATATGGCAGCCTCATTCACCAATAACAGAGATAGAGGGTGACTGATACGATGTATATTACGCAGCAAGTGTGTATACTTTACCAGTTAACCTGACCAATCACTGGGAATTAGTTTCCCTTTACTAATACACACTACAATGAAACAAGTTCCATATTAAACTACACTAAACCATGTCAGCTATTTAACACAACACTAAATTACATGCAACAAAAAATCATGTTAGGATATACTGTAGTGGGCTAAACATCTAAGTAGCTTCAAGACGGACTAAAAACAATTCATTTAAATTATTTTCTTTGACTTGTTATTTCATATACGTATTGTGGAGCTGTCCGTTACAGAAAATAATTCCTCTGTCACGTTCACAGAATTCTCGTCTTGCATTCCTGTCCTGTCTGGTTGTTGCTCCTTTCTTCCTTTGTCTTTTTCGAATGGCAAAACGCAATGTTTAGTTTGCCTTTGAACATATAAAATTGGTTATGGCGTCGGCAAACAGAAAGCTGGTGTTGTTTATTTCAAACAATTAAGTCAACAATCTTACATCCATCAGACAAGATTTTCGTTTATTAACATCCTTCACTTCAGTACAGTTGTTAAAAACTTTCAAGTTTTCGTTCCGGTTTTCCATTGTGTTGTTCGAGTCGGTTATCTCAACATAATTTTCGTAGTTTTTATGAGTTATTACCGATTTTGACTTGTTTGCTAATTCCCTATCAATTTCTGTAGATTCAATTTTCTGACCCAAGCTTTCCAAAATATGGTTGATCTGCCATTGATCCTCCTCTGCGATTCAAGCGACTTGAATACAATTTCAATCGGCATCTTTAACTATCGGTAACAACAAGATCTCTTATCTACCTGATGAATTTTTAAAACTTTTAAACCCTCGAACGTGTACATTAATACTGCCAAATATCATCCGTGGTTATGTGATCGTTTCATTTGGATAAATGTTAACTATATGGTGTACTAGCACACAGGCATTTATTATCGGTTGCAATTTTCCAAATCGGCTTTTCGACGCTTTAAAGGCATGCGAATAACCTTCTTCTGGGAGCTCCAGTATATTCACAGTCTTAAAAGGGTTTTTTTTCAGTGAGTTGATCATGTAATTCAACTTCTTTCATTTCCCTCGACATCCCTTGCCAACACCACAACGTGACCATCAAAGTTTGACAGTCCAATTTTTGTAAATTTTAAACTTTTGGTATTCACTACCCTGATACCACTGAGAATCAATGGGGATACATTAAACAAACTAAGTAAAACTCTTGGTGGTGTTTCATTAACAACTTTCACGTAGCTCACTCCCTTGCTTGCTTTTACCTTCGAAAGTATTTCCTTAATTTTTGAACAAATGTCACGGGCTACGTTTTTTGTTGTCTTTATATATTTCCTCCGAGTCGCATTTCTTTAGTATTTCCTTGTCCACCTGAAGTGCTATTTGTCGTTTTTATTTTAATGTACTCTCTGTTGACTCTAATTTTGCCATTCTATCCGTTTTCACACTTACTCTACCCAAATGAGCAGCTGTCGTCACTTCTCTTTCATATTTCGTGACAACTACTCTCTTTCGAGCCATTACTCTCCTCAGCCTTTCAACACCCTTAGTTTCTTCCTTACGGGTGGTTATTTTCTTTCAATTTATTCGACCGTTTCCTGTTCTTTAAATGTTGTTTTAACTTGCTGGTCTCACTTTGAACATCATATGTTGTAGAAAAGAGTCGATTTAAAATGACTGAAATGACCGATTTTAAATCATGTAAAAATTGCGGTCTATCTGTTTAAAGATACCCTGTTTTTCGTGATGTTGATAAAATTATCTTTCCACCACCATATCAATATTTTCTTAATAAGTCCGAATATCAAAAAATTCCTAGGGTGTCTGACTGTTGCCAGCAGGATGACCTCTTTAATATATCCCTTAACACAATCAATTTGAATACAAGTGTAAGTAATCTGTATACTTCAAAAAGCATACAAGCCTTACCAAATCCTCGACCGATAAAAGGTGCTCTTCCCCTGCCAGATATAGCCCCCATGACTTCTTTTGGTTGAGCACGTTTGCATTCCACCTTCGCAAAATAGAATTAACGACATTAGCTACTTTTCAAAAAATTAGGCGTATTTTTCACTCTTGTTGAATTTGGAACAGAAAAGGGCAGAACTGTTTCAGAAATGGCAGTGAAAAATGGCCTTATTGAACGTATACTACTCAGTATCAATCCGGTATAGTGACACAGTCCCATATTCTTTTTATTATATATATATATATATATATAAAATACGAAACAAGAAAAATAAGAATCATAAAACGGAACTAATAATTTCAAAATATATGTTGTATATTACAACTTCGTGTTTCAACTTCTGTATAATGCTCTGCTTGATGTGATGCATTTCGCAGTTTGCAATAAATAAAAGATAACACACACTATATATATATAGAAATATATATAGATATATAAAGATAGATAGATAGATAGATAGATAGATAGATAGATAGATAGATAGATAGATAGATAGATAGATAGATAGATAGACAGTATAATCTCTATATGTGTATACTTATGCTTACATGTATTACTGTTTATGCACTTGAATGTACCACAAAATATATGCTCTATTATACTATTATAGATCCAATAGGGGACTTTCCACCCTACCGTTACAATTTATTAAAATATCTGGTGAAAATATCCAAATAGCGTACCAAAATTACATCAACTGATTT
>RDPX01000274.1:679067-692736 GCA_003991215.1 Morbakka virulenta
TTAGAAAAGCACAATACAGCTTTCACGAAAGTGCTACTTCGCCTCTGTTCTGCTAAAAGCTTAAAAGAGTTCAGTAGGCAGTTAGCCTAACAAACTGTCCAAAGCCTTTTAAATTATCATTAAATATGCAACTTGTCCAGATAATCAATTCATGGACACCAGAGAATTGTCTGGATGAAAGAAAACTACTTGTAGTTCAAAAATTACAATTTTAGAAAATTTCATGCGGCTAAAAACATTTATCTGGTTTCTTCCGTCCTTTCTTAAGTAACAAGAGCAAAATTGCCTTAATTTCTCATACATACTTATATATATATATATATGCAATGCTTACTGCGCATGCATGGTTTGAGCACTCTGACAGGATCCCACAATAACTCTTTAAGCTGTGTTTGCAACATGGCCAGAGAGTTATGTCTCAGAAGCTCTGTGCTGATGAGCCAACAAAGGGCGAAACAGTACTGTCTGCAGACTGAGTATATATATATAAACATTTATATATATATATTCCCTACAGAGCAACAAGTGCGTAAAATTAACAAACTAACAATGAATACGATATCCGTAATTTTCACAATGAATGGTAAGAAAAATTTACGCGACAAGGAAACAAAAAAATTTGAGGAAAGAAAAAGTCAAGTTTTACAATTTTAAAACTAAGATATATATGATTATCTGGCATAGTTTTTTGTTTCTGCTAGGCATAAAATAAGACAGTTTTCTTCTATGATGTGTCCTCCGCTATCTGCTTATATTTCATTATAACTGGGTTGTAACTGTGTAATAAATCTATAAGCATACTTACATTTTTCCCTTTAATTTTATGATATGTTTCCTCGCAGACATTTTTGGCAGCATCTTCTCCCTCGAATGTTACAAAACCAAACCCTTGATGAAAAAAAAATACATTAATACATACCTTATATATATATATATATATATTGTGTATGGGGTAAGGGTAGGGGCTTACACGTTTTGATATCACTTTTAGGTCACCAATAACAATAGTTGCAACTGTTTTTGACTTCCATACAACAAAAACATTAAAAAATAATAATAAACCAGGAACCACTATACGCGAGTAAAGGAGCCGTGGCTTAATGCAACAAAAAAACGATTCCGAGTCAATCATTGAAAATTACCCATGGATTATGTCGTGGGCCTTCGAGTTTCATTACTGTGTTTCAAGAATCAACGTAAATAATATTACAAAATTAATTATGCGGTCCCATGCGATACAAGAATAAAAATGACACAAGAAGGAGGAGGTAGAGAAAGTAGATGAGACACCAGAATGATGAGGACAAAAGAATGAAGAGTTAGAGAATGTAGAGAAATATTTGGGCCTGGCTAGAGAGATTTAGAAATTTTGCAATACCAGAAAAAAGTCCCAGAATTCTTTCTGGAGTCCTTGCGATGTTAGCAGTTTTGTTAACACCATGCCTCAAGAAATAAATTCCATTAACTCTGATGTTAAAATGAGACTATGACAGGAACTAAAACTACAGTGACGTCACTTCAATATACTGATTTTGTTGTTGTCAACAAAGTAAGAAGGGCCTGAATGATAATACGCATCGCATCAGGCTTCAATAGAAGAAAGCAGTTTTGACAATTTACAGTAAGCTGCTCTCCCTTGATTGGGACTGCTACACAACGACCACAAAATATTGCAAACCTTATCTCTGGGGCAACCTACCTCTTAATCTTTGCGTAGTTTTATCATACATTAGTAAAACCTCTGTTACCTACAAAGGAGTGAAAAAACATAAATTAAACTATGATTATGTGAATAAACGACTAAGATACACACATGAAACATACACACGTGAAAGATACACAAGTGAAAGTACACATAAAAAGTACCATATCGGCGCAATGTACTGTTTACAAAGGTAGAGAAACAATCCAAACTGATGCTACTTTAACTAATTCATACTACGAACATAATATGCAAAATATATAATAAAGCTTTCTTTGAATGCAGATAAAACGCATTATGTTGTTCATCGTTAATAAATTTTTTTTCTTGTACACGATATATACCACCTTTCGTCGTCAGCATTCTGCAATACGCTCCTTAATCACCCCTCATGGTGTACTTTTGGTGTGAATGGCGTTTCCTAAATTTTATAATTTCCTATTATCAAGTGCCAGTATTACCTAATCCAATTTCTCAAACATTTTTTTGATATTCATATATAAAAGTTCCCAGTCTACCAACTATAAAGAAATTAGTGGTATACTCTATTTAATAAAAATCTATATTTCATGAATCGGGTCCATAAGTCTAGGTTCGTTGCTCAAACCCTTGTAAATTCTTATTTAGACATTCAAACATATAATTGTTGTGCTAAAGTAGTAGTTCCTTGTACAATTTATCATTAAAATGTTCCTGAAGTAATGATACCTTTATTACTCTACCCTGGTAACCTGAAGAAAAAATTTTGTAACTAAAGGAAAAATCCGACCCTCTCTTTCATTAAATTAGTCCATACCAGTTCCCCAATTAATAAATACGCTTACTATATTTTGAACCCATGCGTATATCTTGACCACTTCTTCTAAAATTGGTACAACTTCTTAGTTGCACTTGCAACTGTAAATTACTAATGACGCAAATCTTAATTTGTTATGATGTGAGCCATTCCACATCAGGTGAAAGATGGAAACTATAAAAACTTTTATTGGTGGGACTTTAGATGTTCTTAACGAGGCCATGCTTTTTTCTGAATTCCAACTTCTTGTATTCAGTATAAAAAGTTTCACCAGAACATCCATAAAAGTGGGCTACTCTTTTAGTATCATTATATTTTATGGTAAGGAGGAGAAAAATGTACTTTCTCTAAAATGAAAGTACGCTATGTGCATTACTAAAACGGCGCTCAAGACGTAATACAAATAAATTCCCGACTTTAACACCTAGAATATAACACCATAAATGGTTATTGCCACTTCCATGAAATAACAAAACACAGAGTACAAGCAACAAATCTTTTTTGGGGGAAAGGAGTGCAAATAACCCCTACATGACTCCTCACTGTAAACCTTCAATAGATCATTCTTTGCAGCTTGCAACAGCTTGGAAATTCTCAAGCCTGCTTCTTAAAAAAACGGCCTGTGCCGTTTAATAATTAGTCAAAATCAAAAGCCGGAAATCAAATGCCAAGAATATTTAAATTTTCTAAACTTGTAGTGTCTGGTTAAATGGGGCGCCTTGTTATTACGCAGCGCATGCTGCAATACCTAAAATGATAAAAATGTCTGCAACATCATCCATCAGCTAAAATTCTGCTGAGAGACGTCATCTTTGTATGTAAGAAAACTTAATGGTGCATGTACAACAATGTTACCCTGTGCGGGGAAAACTTCTATGTGAACTGGGTGACGACAGAAGGAAATAAACAAAATGTCTGCGACCACAGTATCATTTCAAATGTAAATAACTGTATCTTGAATTTTGTGAACCTTTCAAACAGTGGCACCTCCACAGGAACCGGGAACAGAAAATACAATCTGAATAAAAATGTAGCCAATAACATAGCAATGTCAGAACAAAATACCTATGGTAGCAACAGCTTTTCCGACAGTTTTAAGAACAGTTTAGTAGATATTAACGAAATAATTATATTAATTGTTTCGTAATGCCATATCTTGCAGGTAGGGGGGGATAAATATTGTTTCCTATACAGGAATTAATATAATTAGCAAAGATGATGATATTTTTCCTTCACAGTTGACATGTATCAATTTCTCTGACCACGTTGGCTGTGTTGTAAATAATCATTTCCTTTGTCGTCACTGATTTGCTTAGTTTCCTTTGTCTCTTTATTCAATAAGTGTTCCTTTGAATGAATCCAAAACAAATTCCTACCTTGGGGCAAGATGGTCCCCTCCCCCAATCCCAAACAAAACCATAAGTCGCGTACTAAGCAACAAGTGGTTTAGATGCTGGGATATACACGACCTAATAAAACATTCTAAGGACAATAATGCAAGCTATTTAATGTGTCTACAATCAAAATTGTAATAACTCGGGAAAAATTCATTTTATGTAGAAGGTGCACCCTATTACATTCACGGTTACGATGTTCCAGCTAAGTCTTAAAAGTTTTTCATCGTTAGATTTATTTCAGATTATGTACTTATCCCATACACTTAATAAAAAAAGAAACAAAGCATATGATCTTACCTTTCCAAACTGTTCAAAATAAGTCCTAACATCACTCGACACCGTATTGGCTGGTAGGCCACCTACAAATACTTTCCTAAACTGAACGTGGAAAACATTAATATCAACAAACAACTAATAATCTAATGAAAATACAAATACTGTCAATGTACTAATCAAAATCTGTAAAAATTAACATGTGGCGCTACAATAAAACAATTCAAAATTTCACCTTAAAAGTTTCACGAAAAGAAATTTAATTATTTTGAGGAAAAACAGGTTTTTTTATCCTATCCTAGGTCTTTTAGATGTTTTTTTGTCACATGAACAAAAGTTTCATTGCAATGTATCAAAAGTACTAAAAACGAAAGCTTTATTCAGCTCATTTTCAAATTCTATAATTCACTCAGCCCGCAGGTCAATTGCAATATTGTGAAACCTTTTGACAGTAGCTTTTTACAGATAAACAAATATATACAAGCAGTTACATAGATACAAACATCCATACAAACATCCATATATACATACATACACACATACGTATATACAAACATCAATTCATACATACATACATACATAATTACATATGTACAAATATAAACAGATATGTGCATGGATACGCAAATGTGCATAGCCCAGAAAAACTACATACATACTATACATTCCTACGAGTAGCTGTTTTTGTTTTGTTATGGGTGTAAATATATACATTTACACCAACTTAGTATAGATTCACAATCCACCCCTCTTGAGGGTCTTGGATAAATAAAAAAATGCACCGAAGGATTTCAAACACTGTATTGCACTGTAATGTGCTTCATTATTTATGTCCATATATGTGATAAACAGTTATGAACGCCTGTAACTATAAAGATACCTGATAGTGTGTACTTGAAGAGAAATTATTAAAAATTTAACATTTTAACGTGGTTGGAAATGCTCTCATTACTCAAATTAGCTGATGAAAGAAGTATTTTTCGTTTAGAAAATATATGCCACCCTTTGCGCAACGATGGCCCTATAAGAAATTGAAGCAAAGTTCAATTCAAGCAANTGGGGCAAGATGGTCCCCTCCCCCAATCCCAAACAAAACCATAAGTCGCGTACTAAGCAACAAGTGGTTTAGATGCTGGGATATACACGACCTAATAAAACATTCTAAGGACAATAATGCAAGCTATTTAATGTGTCTACAATCAAAATTGTAATAACTCGGGAAAAATTCATTTTATGTAGAAGGTGCACCCTATTACATTCACGGTTACGATGTTCCAGCTAAGTCTTAAAAGTTTTTCATCGTTAGATTTATTTCAGATTATGTACTTATCCCATACACTTAATAAAAAAAGAAACAAAGCATATGATCTTACCTTTCCAAACTGTTCAAAATAAGTCCTAACATCACTCGACACCGTATTGGCTGGTAGGCCACCTACAAATACTTTCCTAAACTGAACGTGGAAAACATTAATATCAACAAACAACTAATAATCTAATGAAAATACAAATACTGTCAATGTACTAATCAAAATCTGTAAAAATTAACATGTGGCGCTACAATAAAACAATTCAAAATTTCACCTTAAAAGTTTCACGAAAAGAAATTTAATTATTTTGAGGAAAAACAGGTTTTTTATCCTATCCTAGGTCTTTTAGATGTTTTTTTGTCACATGAACAAAAGTTTCATTGCAATGTATCAAAAGTACTAAAAACGAAAGCTTTATTCAGCTCATTTTCAAATTCTACAATTCACTCAGCCCGCAGGTCAATTGCAATATTGTGAAACCTTTTGACAGTAGCTTTTTACAGATAAACAAATATATACAAGCAGTTACATAGATACAAACATCCATACAAACATCCATATATACATACATACACACATACGTATATACAAACATCAATTCATACATACATACATAATTACATATGTACAAATATAAACAGATATGTGCATGGATAAGCAAATGTGCATAGCCCAGAAAAACTACATACATACTATACATTCCTACGAGTAGCTGTTTTTGTTTTGTTATGGGTGTAAATATATACATTTACACCAACTTAGTATAGATTCACAATCCACCCCTCTTGAGGGTCTTGGATAAATAAAAAAATGCACCGAAGGATTTCAAACACTGTATTGCACTGTAATGTGCTTCATTATTTATGTCCATATATGTGATAAACAGTTATGAACGCCTGTAACTATAAAGATACCTGATAGTGTGTACTTGAAGAGAAATTATTAAAAATTTAACATTTTAACGTGGTTGGAAATGCTCTCATTACTCAAATTAGCTGATGAAAGAAGTATTTTTCGTTTAGAAAATATATGCCACCCTTTGCGCAACGATGGCCCTATAAGAAATTGAAGCAAAGTTCAATTCAAGCAAAGCCAATCATCATAAAATGTGGCAGCAATTTGTTTGTATAAGAATGCAGTTTCTTCTCCAAACAAGCTGCGAGTCGCAGGAGCCTAAAACAATGTTAACCAAAAGGTTCATGATAACTTTTGTCGCAAAAACTTGCAGCTGAAATGCGAACACCAAATCCACAGTCGGAAATACGTTCAACGTTGATAAAAGTTTACAGACTTCTAACCAAACACCACAATGTCTAATTGCTGGAGGTCACCAGTTAAGGGCATGCTGTCTACTTCTAGAGCTAAATTGAAGATCTGTGTTATTTATCGTAATACGATAATATCCTGGTATGTCTGGACAATGTGATCGGCGGTTAGAACTCAGCTTTTACTCAGACGGTTCTCAATATGGATTAACATAAATAGTGGAACTCGGTCACCTGAAACGAGTATTACCCCATTGTGATCCATATAATTGTTCAGGACGCTCTTCTTGTTAAATATAGGTCTCTTCGGGTTACCAAGACTGGCCAATTGTTCTAAACCAGCAAGATGTCAAATACTTAGCAAAAACGACAGGAGGATTATCTTTGGTCGCAGGATGACCCGACATTTATATGAGCTCTGTACAGTTGATGGCTAGACATTAACTAAGCTCTGTTTAAGACAGTATTACATTCTGGGGCGATATAAATGAAGAAATTACTGGTTTAAAAACAATAGAGATAGCTAAGAAATTAAAGATCAGTTTGTATACAACAGGCTGGCTGGAAGTGAGTGTAGAAAAATTACATCAGCACACACAATTCATTTTCAATAATTCCTGCATTTCGTTCCTTTTTTTGTTAAATATTACGTACTAATTAATCTGATAAAATTTGTGCACGATTATTTTGGTGTTATTCTTTCACTACCAACAATGCACGACTCCTAAAATCAGCCCCAACCTTTCATTTTGTTTCCTGCAAAGAGTAGTTTCGTATAGATTTACCACCTTTCCAAACGCAATAAATTTTATAAAAATTTTATATCCCAGTCAAACTGTAGTAATTGTAGACGGATTACAGTAAATACTGGGTGAATCGCATAAGAGTTGAAAACATTTATGGTACTACTTTTTAGCGCCTTGCGATCCAGGGGAACAAACTGGGTTGAAATTGTTTTCACATTTCCTGAAATGAAAAAAATACTCTTTACTATTACCCTCATGCTAAACAAACAAAAAGGCAGAGACTGCAGTCAACGCTACGACTGCAGAAATATAAAATCATCTCTGTTTGCAGGGTGGTGCTTGCCTGCAACTGGAAGGTCAAAAATCCTGGTTCGAGTAAGCAAAACATCATTTCTGTTACTTCCAGGCAAAATGATACGGTCAGTGACCATGAATTTATATTTGACCCCCAGTAAAGTTCTATTCAAACAATAGCACTCAAATGGTAGGATACGCCGCAATAATACCATTTTCCCAGCAAGCTCTTAAGGCTTTATGGGTACAACATCCAACACATTTTTCATGGCCACCAATATTCTACAATCCCAACGAGAAGAAAGAAAGAGAAGGAAAGAAAGAAAGGAACAGGGAAATTGACGAGAAACAGAAAAAGCCTCTACGGTTCATCGTTTCGTATTGTAATCATGGGCAGCGGTTTGTTTTAAAAGACTAACCCCACTTGAAGTGTGTTTATTTAAAAAGCCGGATGAAAAGACATTGGTCACAACGAATGCCCTGCCCGGGGCAGGGGTTGAAGCAACCTCCAAGAATAAATTCAAATGAGTCACAAATTGTTGAGGGTTTTGTAAATTTAAGCCTGCAAGCAAAGGGTTTACATGTAAAAGTAGGCAAGACAAAGCCTCTAACATTTACATATGATCACGATTTCTAACACAAATCTGGGGAGTTTCACTGAGGCATTTGCTCAACAGGCTAGAATGCTTCGCCTTCATGTTTATCTTATAAGTGTACACGCAAAGTGCAGTGGTGCGAAGGTAACTGTGCTTAAGTTTCACGTACAATGGGCAGTGGCTTTTACTGGATTAAAGAAGATACAACCCGCACAACAAAGATTACGCTTGCTGCCAGTAATCTAGCATCTAGTACTGAGCGTGAAAAATTAAGTCTAAATGTAAAGTACGGCTTGAAGATTTATTTAAACTTTTAAAATGATATCAGAAAAAAGTCCTTATAAGCTCGTGTTTGCTGGCGGTCATAGGTAACGGTTGCAATGTAAGTAAATTTTATGGTTCTTTAATTCTTCATTGTGTGGTTCAAAAGTAAAAATTTAAATCAGAATATTTTGCTAGTAATTTTGCTATTTTTCCACATCTACCTATGGTCAAGGTCAAATACCCTGTTGTCCACCCAACCCTTTTTTAAGTTTCATTTTTCACTCTGCTAATTAACACATTATTAGAAATCTGTTTAATTTTGATGCATTTTCTCTCCAATCTCAATCAAAAACTGTAAACAAAAGATTGATCTACTTGGGTTGTCTTTCTCAACGAAACAAGCTACAATTTATTATTTCACTTATATCAGATCTTAAAAGGCTTTTGTCGCAGCAAACGATGCTTTATCAAATATTTTTGTCACAGAACCATGCAAAGCTACACTGCTAAAATGATTATTGGTACTTTTTAGATTTAACGCAGCAAAATACCGCAGGGTCAATACAATGCCTACAAGAAGCCTCGGTAAGACATTGTACTTAATCTGCAATTGCTTACATTATCTCCAAACAAGATAGTGATCGTAGCGGTCACTTGAGACAATATCACGACTTCTNAGAAATATAAAATCATCTCTGTTTGCAGGGTGGTGCTTGCCTGCAACTGGAAGGTCAAAAATCCTGGTTCGAGTAAGCAAAACATCATTTCTGTTACTTCCAGGCAAAATGATACGGTCAGTGACCATGAATTTATATTTGACCCCCAGTAAAGTTCTATTCAAACAATAGCACTCAAATGGTAGGATACGCCGCAATAATACCATTTTCCCAGCAAGCTCTTAAGGCTTTATGGGTACAACATCCAACACATTTTTCATGGCCACCAATATTCTACAATCCCAACGAGAAGAAAGGAACAGGGAAATTGACGAGAAACAGAAAAAGCCTCTACGGTTCATCGTTTCGTATTGTAATCATGGGCAGCGGTTTGTTTTAAAAGACTAACCCCACTTGAAGTGTGTTTATTTAAAAAGCCGGATGAAAAGACATTGGTCACAACGAATGCCCTGCACGGGGCAGGGGTTGAAGCAACCTCCAAGAATAAATTCAAATGAGTCACAAATTGTTGAGGGTTTTGTAAATTTAAGCCTGCAAGCAAAGGGTTTACATGTAAAAGTAGGCAAGACAAAGCCTCTAACATTTACATATGATCACGATTTCTAACACAAATCTGGGGAGTTTCACTGAGGCATTTGCTCAACAGGCTAGAAGGCTTCGCCTTCATGTTTTATCTTATAAGTGTACACGCAAAGTGCAGTGGTGCAAAGGTAACTGTGCTTAAGTTTCACGTACAATGGGCAGTGGCTTTTACTGGATTAAAGAAGATACAACCCGCACAACAAAGATTACGCTTGCTGCCAGTAATCTAGCATCTAGTACTGAGCGTGAAAAATTAAGTCTAAATGTAAAGTACGGCTTGAAGATTTATTTAAACTTTTAAAATGATATCAGAAAAAAGTCCTTATAAGCTCGTGTTTGCTGGCGGTCATAGGTAACGGTTGCAATGTAAGTAAATTTTATGGTTCTTTAATTCTTCATTGTGTGGTTCAAAAGTAAAAATTTAAATCAGAATATTTTGCTAGTAATTTTGCTATTTTTCCACATCTACCTATGGTCAAGGTCAAATACCCTGTTGTCCACCCAACCCTTTTTTAAGTTTCATTTTTCACTCTGCTAATTAACACATTATTAGAAATCTGTTTAATTTTGATGCATTTTCTCTCCAATCTCAATCAAAAACTGTAAACAAAAGATTGATCTACTTGGGTTGTCTTTCTCAACGAAACAAGCTACAATTTATTATTTCACTTATATCAGATCTTAAAAGGCTTTTGTCGCAGCAAACGATGCTTTATCAAATATTTTTGTCACAGAACCATGCAAAGCTACACTGCTAAAATGATTATTGGTACTTTTTAGATTTAACGCAGCAAAATACCGCAGGGTCAATACAATGCCTACAAGAAGCCTCGGTAAGACATTGTACTTAATCTGCAATTGCTTACATTATCTCCAAACAAGATAGTGATCGTAGCGGTCACTTGAGACAATATCACGACTTCTATTTAGATTTGTAAGCAAACCTACCATACTCTAACACACGCTGCACAAAAATAAACTTTTATTCAACTGAAAAAAGATAGGTAGGTTTTGTTCTACATGAATTCCTTTCCTTCCATTGCTTGCAAATTCTTATACATCACAGATTACTTTACACAAACCAATTCAAAGGGTCTAACCATTAACGCCTTTTAACTCAATTTTTCACCTGTTGACGCGACAAAATATAACAACTCTTTTCAATAGAAAAACTGGTGTATAAGTTTTGTTCCTATTTGGATTTCTTTCCTTCCATTTCTTGCAGATTTTTACGTATCACAATCTACTTCACATAAACCAATTCAAAGGGTCCAATTCAATTACATATGCTCAAAATGGCAGAAAAAATCCACATTTGTATTGTCAAAAACCGAATGCAACCTAGTTTCCTTACACTACATAGTGATTGAAAATGCTATTTTCTGTCAGATATGTTTCTTCTCTTTAAAAAATTAAAACACCTATTATCATCACTCTACCGCATAATTGGTATTTTCTGGGGTCCTGTACCTCGGACAGTAACTCCGAAAGTCACAAATTCTACTCAAACTGACGAGAGTAAGATTACAAGTGCAGAATGATCGATAGTGCAAAAATCCTTTTTTATTTAACTTACAGCTTGCGTATTCACTAAATTCGACTCTTAGCAGAGAAAATTGTATTTGCTTACAGCTCTCCTTTATACAAAGTAAATAATTTTAGAAACGTTTCTAAAAACCTCTGTAAAAATAACTGTAAATCGTTTGTGAAAAGGATTCACCGTCTGTATCCTGGATTACAGTGTTTTTCTGGGATTAAGGCATACTCAGAATTCCGCATCTTCAATTCCTTGCCGGATGATATTCAATAGAATAACTATCCTCCATCGCTTCGCATTGCATTTCTCGGTTGATTTTTAGGAATTTCTTACAAAACCACTTTAAACTTTCATCATGGCGAGTTATCTTTGATAACGCATCTTTATTTTGCCTGGAAATATCGTTTTTAAGTGTGTGTTTTTCTCTCTGATATAGCATCCATATATACCCAAACGTTTTTCGTGGAACTAAATTATTGTATAGAACAGATATATAGGACTGCTCTTATGTTGGTTAGCATTTCCTATTTGAGCAAGCTTTAGTGTTGTTAGCACATTAATAAAATCCACATAAAGCATAAATCGGTACTTTGTCCGCCTAATAAATGGCAAACTAAAAGAGCCCCTCTATGCAACTGTGACACCATATGTTTTCAGAATATGTAATTTTTACAGGAGTCTTCTGTCGGCACAATAATGTTAATAAGTTGTGTCTATATTGCGACTTTGTAAATACTACAAATTAATTAGCTATCTCTTATCTTGTTTCTTCAAGGTAATCATATGAGAGTTTCAACAAGTAGCAGTACTTGGACGGGTCAACTAATTTCCCTTCCAAGTAAGAATTCTTTTATCAAAACAATCTGTAGAAAAAGCTACCGTACATTTTTACCATTCCAACATAGTTTTAACCTTACCTGATTTGGGTTTTTCTTCGGTATAGCCTTTTTTGGATCAACCTATGAAAAAAAGGTACCATATTATGCTAATATATATGCATATATTTACGTCAAATAAACACCAAATGAACGGCAAACTGATGAACAGGATTCGTCTGCGTAAAGATTCCCCAGATTCTTCTGTTTTGTAAAAACACTCACTTAATCTAGGGAAGAGAGAACAGATCGATCCAGTTTTCTCTTACTTGCATCTTAATAATTTCCTTTCACATTAAGTTCTATAAATACCTTTGTAACTTGTTTTCATGCCATTTATTGGTTTTCAAAAGGGCAACTATGCGGTGTCGTATAACATTAATAATAATAATAATAATAATAATAATAATAATAATAATAATAATAATAATAATGACCACAACATTGAACATTCAAAAAATTGGTATGATCACCATCCAGAAAAAGTAATTGAAAATGAAAAAGTGAAAATTCTCTGGGACATGAAAATCCAGACCGATAAGGTCTTGGAACATTCGAAGCCTGACATAATTATTTTTGATAAAGAAAACAGGAAATGTACGATAGTTGATGTAGCTTGCCCCTTTGATACCAGAGTCATCGAAAAAGAGAGAGAAAAAATCAACAAATACCAGGACCTTAAGTGGGAATTGAAACGAATTTGGAATTGCAGGGAAGTACAAGTGGTTCCCATTATCATCGGGGCATTGAGTACTATATCCAAGGATTTCCACGATTGGCTTGGGAAAGTTTGCCCTGATTCTCATTTTGGAACTTTACAGAAGGTTTGCTTGTTGGGAACAGCAAGAACTCTGCGCTTTGCACTGAATATCTAAGGTTGTGTCGCAACTTGACGTTCAGTTAACATCTTCCGGTTTGTAAACCGAGCTTAAAAACGAAATAATAATTATTATTGTTGTTATTATTATTATATTATTATTGTTATTATTATTATTATCATCATTATTATTATTATTATTAATTTCATTATCACTATTATCATTCATATGCCTCACGGCATTTATGTTATTTCCCGGTTAATTGCTGGACATCAGGCAAGGTCCCTTGGCTTTAGGTATCCAGTACCTTTCCGATAAGTATTGCAGTTCCTAACATGCAAGCTTTCTGTAAAAGTTCTATACTACATTCTATTTCAATCTTCTTCAACCACCTTCCAAAGTTCTTTACAATTGTGCCCTGAGCTCCTTTAATTAATGGTACCATGGAAACCTCTTTTACATTCCACATCCTCTTGATCTCTATCTTTAAGTCTTGATATATCTCCATCTTTTCTTTTTTCCCTGTCAATTCTTGTG
>RDPX01000274.1:707758-735656 GCA_003991215.1 Morbakka virulenta
GTTGTGTTGCAACCTGTATTGAGTAGATCAATTTCATTGTAAATTTTCTAGATCGTTAATTTACAAATAAAACCAGGTGAAGTTTAAAAAAAATTATTATTATTATTATAACTATTATTATTATTATTATTATTATTATTATTATTATTATTATCATCATTATTGTTATTAAATGGTGGAGCAGTGCAAGCCAACGGGGGACTCAGGGGTAGAAACCCACCATACCCATCCGCCTCCTATCCCGATAAGGGTAAGCTGAGTGATTATTATTATTATTACTATTATTATTATTTATTATTATAATTATTATTATTATTAAATATGTACTCTACAATATTGACGAAATCTGCCTTAAATTTCGAAAATATGTTCCAATAAGGCATCGCAGCAGATTTCAAAAAATGAGTACCTAACAAATACACTCTTTCTTATTTTAGAGGTAATAAATTTTATAAGGTTTAGCTTAACTGAAACACAAAAGGCCACATCCTGTAAATCTTGCACAGAAATCTGTTTTGAAACATTTATTTCCATAGGACACCATTATTTCATTAAACAAATTTTAGGGATACTGTTAAGCTTTTAAAAATTTTATTTATCTTCATATTTCAAGGTTTAATGAAATCTTAGTCTTTGATTTGTGGGTCAAGAATTTCAAGTTGAAATCGCCACTGAACCATCGAAAAACATTTTTAGCCTTTAAATATTGGCAATTTAATAAATTTTAAAACGCTGTCCTCTTTTAGTTGATTTTAAATACTTTTCAGTATTTATGATAATTTGGGATACATGGGTACCTGTGTAAAATCACGTGGATCAAAAAGAATATTCTCACACATAACTCGATTTAGTTACTAGAGAGCTAGTAGGAAGGTGTACGGGGTGTCGGTTATAACAAGTAACTATTCCCTTCATCTACCATCTTTTATACTTAAATTCCGATTTTCAGTATAAAATTATATTCAAAAAGAGGAAAATGTGTCAAACATGGTGTGAACCAACACAACATGGGAGTCCAAAAATGAAAAGCGAATTTAAGACAAACGGAAAATAATAAAGTCAAATAAAGTAGGTAAAGTATTAGATGACGGAACATTGAGTTTCAAAGTCCAAATGACAAATATACGGATACTGTTACAATAGTACAATAGTCTTTCCATTCTCGAATTCCAAACCTCCTGCGAAAAGCTACAAGAACCAATTAGTGTTCCTTAGTTCACTTTACATTTTTTGTTATTGTCAAAATCATTGGTGAGCAACGTTTTAGTAGTTAAGCAAGCAAGAAGCAAGTATCGCATCTAATATTCCTGAATAATGTATGAAAACGGGTACTCGTTGAACAAAGAGACGCCCCAATGAATATCAGCCCAGATACCACCTTCCTATATTCACACTAACTGCAGTTCAATGCATATTTAAAATTAAAACTGCCAAACATGGGTCACACAACATGTGTTTCCCATCAACAAAACGAGTTAACATGTCAACTTCTCAACATTGACTTTTTACTGGTCTCTTTTCCCTAAGATTAATCGATGATCGCTAAACTTGATTATAGTTTTTCTTCTTGTACTTCGCTGTGGTACTTAGATGTGCAACGTGATGTTCATCTGGCTAGCTGTTTGTTGAATCTTAAACAAATAGTCCTGTTTCTGGTTTTAAAGTTTTACAACAAGCTTTACCAAATCTATTTTTCTCCTACTAAAAACATGGCGATGCATATTTATGAATGAGATACCTTAAAATAAACAATCCAAGAATGTCAACAAAATGAGAACAAAAAGACTTTGCGAAGGCTTAAACGAAATGTTTAAGTTGCATACATATACTCTTTTCACAGTAAGGTTTTTAAACCATTTTTCTTTTATAAAATAACGTATGTTAATCAAATTCAAGAAAATATGACGTTGGGTAATGCCTCTCAACACACCCCAAAAATACGAACCTAGAGTAAATCACACTTATGGAAAGAAATTTATTTGGTTTTAAGAACTAAATCTGTGTGTTTCTGTCTTCCGCACCCTCCCTCCCCTCCCCCTCCCCCTCCCTACTCTCTCTCTCTCTCTCATCTCTCTACACTCTTCTCTCTCTCTCTCTCTCTCTCTCTCTCTCTCTCTCTCTCTCTCTCTCTCTCTCTCTCTCTCTCTCTCTGTCTCTCTCTCTGTGTGTCTCTCTCTCAATTCACACATACATATTACTTTCTAATCAATAGTCTCAAAAAACCAATACTGAAATACATTAAAAGCTACACGTCTTTTTATTACATCAGGTCGTTATCAACATAGGTATAAACCAAGGAGCATTCAGCTTTTACTGAATGTACAACCGTGGTTTTAAAAAAAGAAGGCTTTTGCGAATTAAGAAAAGTAAAAGTATATTCAAAAAAGTCAAATACAATACACATTCTAATAATTTTTCATTTACATTCAAATGTTGTGTCACTTTCATTTGAGGATAGTCTTTTACGTACATTCATTACTGTAAAAATAATCCTTAGTTTACTCCTAAACCCATACACACATTTACATACACGTACGTGTACATATCTATATATTACTGGCATTTATGTCTGTCTTCATACACAACAAGCTTAATTTTCCAGAAAAGAATTAATTTGTTCTTAAGTGCTAAGTAAAAACCAGCTTTCTATTTTCTTACAAACCACGTTTTATTTTTCAAGTTAAATAAAACCTTCAGAAATTCGGATCAAGAAAATGTCTATTGTACAAAAGTAAAAAATGTGCGTATCCAAGTGGAAACGACCTAGTGCCAAAGTTATCACAGCCACATGCTCAACCGACTGAGGTATCTACGCTTGTTCTTAACCAGATAACTTGTTGCAACAATATCTTTCCCCTTTTTCATTTACGTACAATTCAAAATCCTCTTCATTTACATCATATTATTTTCAAAATTTCCTTCTCTTCTATGTATGCCGGACTTCGTTGATCTGACCTTGGAACGAAAGTCGTACCGTAGAAGGCTTAGCCTTATATGAGTGGTTAGGATGAAATATCCAACAATAATACTGAACCGGTGCACTCAAATGAAAGAATTAGCTGCCAATAAATGATCCAGTTAAGAACAAGCACTGAAATATCAGCTTGCAGAGCATGTGACAATGATAGCCTTAAGGATTGGTTCGAATCCCATTCGGTGCAAAAATATTTTGACTGTTCCTCTATTCCAAATTCTCTTCAACTTTATCATATTATTTTCTGAAAGTACCACGATTATTTTCAAGTCAAATATGTAATCTACTATCTTCAGCGTTGGTTACTTTAAAATTTGATATTAACATGACATCATCAAAAACATCTACCCCTTCCGTATCTTCTCCATTGTCCTCAGTATTTACATTAAAAATCTACAATACATCTACCATGGCAACCAGACTTTAGCCAAAGGCAAAATTTCATTTTCTGCACTTATGCAAGACACTAGGTCACTCTGTGGAATACGACAGTGGATTGTGACCATATGATCCTGTTGTTGTCTTTCAAAAGGCGTTGTGACTTGTATCTTGATCTAATCTTGGTGACAGGGGAGATATTACCCTTCTGTTCTGTAATTATGAGTTCTTATTCTAAAGTCTCAATGACTTTTCTTTCATTTTACTGCCTGACCTCGCATCTAACCAAATCGAACGTCCGATCAACCATAGCCTGATAGGCTACAGAGCAATATGTGTATTAAGTAAGTATGCATTGATGCGTACTTACTTAATACAAATGGGACATTTGTTATAACTTTCAATTCTTTTTTATGTGTCGTTTCTAAACAAAATAATGCCCACCAGTACTAGACGGTGCTTCAGTGTTCCAGCGATGCAAAGAATATTCGGAACCAAAACAGACTTCACATCCTACAGTGTGGACTCAAATTGCGGTAGTACTAATTTTACAGATCCGGAAAACCTATTATTTTTTATAAAAATATCTTTTTTTTAACTTTCAGTGATTGCAGTGGGTGTTGTTTCCAATTTTCTTGAAAGTATCGCTTCATTTGAACTGCCTTCAGTGTGTCAACGATATCGTTATTGCCAGTGATCTTCATGTTAATGGCAATTAGCTTTGTTTCAAGAAGATTTTACAACTCATCTTTATGGCCCTGCTGTCAATGCTCGACAAGATCTTGTAGTGCCAGAATTTAAATCTAGATATTGCTTTAAATCTGCTTTAGATTTTTTCCACTTGAGGCCACTGGTTAATTTTTCTTGTATCAATCACCCTCTTTCCATATTTGCTCAGTTACTGCGACAGTATCAAACTTCAATGCCTTGGACAGGCATCACACTATTTTATATCTTTGCCTTTGGTAACTTCAGTGCTAATCAGATGACTTGGTTAACTCATTATTATGACTGACAGACTTGGGAAAGTTACTTATAACTTCGCACTTGCTCATGATCTTACACAGGTTGTTGATTCTCCCACACGGTTTTCGGATTCAGACACTGAAGAGCATTGTACGGTTTCATATTACCAACTTTTGGATTTTCTGATCAAGTTGTTGTCATTGTGAAGGTCAAGCCAACTCTTTCTGATCTTGAGCATATCATAAGAACGCTCAATTTGGTCAGAATGACTGAGGTGAATTTTGTCTGCCTTTACTCGGCTATTCCTTCAGATTCATTTTTTAACATATCGGCTTCTGATGTTGCAACTGAATTCACCTAAAATGTTCTGGTATTGAAACATTTATGCCACGGGCAAATTTCATTCTCCGCCATGGCTTAATACTCATAGTTCGTCTGCCATTTTTAATCGCAATCATTTCTATGATCAGTTTCCATGTTGTGGAACTGATGAATCTTGGGATTCTTTTAGACATTATTATTATGCTGAGCGAAATCTTTGTGCATTTTTCTAACCGTGATGGAACACTTATCAAAACCAAACTGCATCCTGATATCATCACTAAAAACACGAACAGTATTCAACAGTGACTCCAAGTTGCTCTTGCTCTTACTGAACAACTTTAGATCATCCATGAGGAGGAGGTGATTCAATTATTATTATTATTAGTAATAGTAGTAATAGTAGTAATAGTAGTAATAGTAGTAATAGTAGTAATAGTAGTAGTAGTAGTAGTAGTAGTAGTAGTAGTAGTAGTAGTAGTAGTAGTAGTAGTAGTAGTAGTAGTAGTAGTAGTAGTAGTAGTAGTAGGTTCAATGTTTCACTTCGCGACTTTAGTTCTTGATGTCGGTAAATTAACTTTAAAGCAGGCAGCAACAAACTACCAGAGGTTTCAAGTTTACTTTTCCAGTGTCGTACGACGACAGTACCTTTCTTAGGATAAGTACTAAGCCTAACAATGCTAGTTTTTGTACAACTTCCATTTTGAGGTTTTTATTGCAATCCTTTAAATGTGATTCTAGCTTCTTACTAACCATTCCCAACGCACAAATAACAACAGGAATCACTTTAACTTTCTTCAGCTTCCATAACCGTGGAATTTCATCCTTCAATGGTTGGTATTTCTCAATATTTTCCGTTTCCTTCACGTTTACCCTTTTGTCCCCAGGAATGACGATGTCTATTATTTTAGCTTCTTTTGTTCCTTTATTTATCATCACAATATCAGGCTTTCTATCTTCGATGTGTTGGTCGCATTGTATCATCATGTCCCATAACAGTTTGTGTTCTTCATTTTCGCTACAACCATCTGGCTTATGGTTGCACCACTCGTTCGCCCGCTCTAAACCTGCCGTACGACACATTGCCCAATGGACAAACATATCTTTTCCACATTATCATGATGCCTTTTATATGTTCTCTGTGCTAACTTGGAATACCCACTTACGACATGCCTGACACTCTCGTCCCTCCAGAAACACATCCTGCATAAAGGTGACTCTGCTGTTTTTTCAATATGTTATTTCAAATAGTTCGTTCTCAGCGATTGCTCCTGAGCATTACAAATCAACGCAACAGTGGTATTTTTCAAGTCTTCCTTATTCAACCACCACTAAGTCTTATCCCGATCAACGGCTCCATTGTCTTCTAAGAATTATTCATGCAATCTTTCCTCCTTACATTCTATTATCACCTTAATCTTTCCCTCTCTCTTAAAAGCTTCTGGGTGCTTACATTCTTCTGTTTTTAAAAGACCTTGATTTTTAACCATCTGCAGCATCTCCTCTCTACTACTTAAAACGTACCATGCTAAATTATTTTCTTCAGATCTTACGCATTTCTCGACACTAATCAGTCCTCTTCCAGCTTCTTTCCTCTTTACATACAACCTTGCAACGTCAGATTTTGGATTTAAGCTTTTGTGTATGGTCATTAATTTTCTTGTCCTCCTATCAACCTTTTCTAGTTCGTTTTTTGTCCAATTAATGATTCTGCTCCATATCGCATTAGTGATACAGCCCAGGTGTTGATTACTATTACCTTATTTCGCCCGTGCAATTTTGATGTCAAAATTAGTCTAACCCTCCTAAGGTACTTTTTCGGGAAGGTTATTTAACTATATTCTCTTTAATCTTATCCGACTCAATAATACCAAGTTAGTTGTAACCATTCTGGTCAACTTCTTTTATAATGTTACCATCAATCAACCTTAAGCCCTCAATATTAATCACTTTTCCTCTTTTCAATACCAGAACACCACACTTGCTTTCAAGGTATTTTCTCTAAATGTTTTTTGAGTCCCCTTCTTAATCATCCCCAGTGCCCCGACAATGACCGGAACAGTTCTAGCTTTGACGTTCCACATTTTTTGAATTTTTATCTATAGGTCTTTATACTTGCTTAACTTTTCGAATTCCTTAGCTGAAATATTTTATCTCTTGGCACACTCATGTTAATTAATGTACACATATTGTTTTTCCTATCTTTAATTGTGATGTCAGGACGGTTGGCTTGAATCGTCCGATCAGTGTTGATCGGAAAATCCAACAGAATAGTAGCATTTTTCCTTTCTGTTATTAGTAGTAGATGGTGTTCATACCAGTTGGGGTTGGTTTCAATACCAAGGTGTTTGCATATACCCCAGTGGAGATACTGCCCAACACTATCGTGGCGTTTGACATACTTATTTGGAGCAAGTACCAGATATCTGGACATAAGGTGGTCTATTGTTTCCGTGTGCTGGTCACAGAACCGGCACTTGGAGTCAGCTTCATTCTTCAGTATGTTTGCTTGGCAATTTCGGGTAAATAAGCTTTGGTCCTGTGCTGCGATGATTGACTGCACTCCTCAGCCACTGATGGGTTGCATATTGATCTACATCAGCGTCTTGGCTTCGGAGAGCATACTGTCCATGCAGAGCTTTGTCTCCAATGATCGGCAAGCTGTTTTTGTGCTTTTATTTTAGCATTCATTTTAACTTTCTTTGCAGTTTCTGTGGCTTTACGTCCATCTTCATCTTCTTTGGTTATTTCTATTCGTTTTCAAATTTCTGGGATGCTTTGTAAACCGAGTGCAGCATTTTACTCTTTTCATGCCTGCTTACCAGATTAAACACCCAAACATCTCTTGATTCAAGATATCATTTCATTCCAATTGTCGTGGTTTTGTAAGACATATCAAGTTGTATGAGTCCACGTCCTCCTTCGCATCCAGGCAAATGGAAACCATCAATATCTGCTTTGTGGTGAAGTATACCACTTGACGTGAATAGTTCTCTAGTTTTACAGTCTATACGTTTAATGTCAGGAAGGTTTCAGTTTATTATGTTGTAGCTGTATTGTACAACTGGTACAGCAAGGGTGTTTATTGCCTCAATTCTGTGCTTTTTTAGTTAAGCTCAGTTTTAAGCACTAACCTAACTCTTCTGTAGTAGAGTTAGGTTAGTCGCTTTCATTAACTCCTAAATATTTGTACATTTCCTCAGGATCCAGTTCTCTAATTGTCGTGTCTGGATCAAGATCTATGGATGAGGTTTTATCTAGTCTTACTCGCGAGAATGTAGCTTTAACGCACTCATTTGTGGCCGAATTCCATACAAATATCATTACTGAACTGCCTAACGGTAATAAGCAATCCTTCTACTTGTTGATCACATTTTGCGAAAAGTTTCAAGTAATCCATATAGAAGAGGTGGTTAATCTGCTTGTCATAGATCGTGTAACCACAGTTGACGTTAATAAGTTCTATGGACAAGGGGGTAAGCGGGGAAATAGAGTCTCCTTGGAAGATACCACGTT
Organism: Morbakka virulenta; assembly: GCA_003991215.1. Taxonomy (NCBI): domain Eukaryota; kingdom Metazoa; phylum Cnidaria; class Cubozoa; order Carybdeida; family Carukiidae; genus Morbakka; species Morbakka virulenta. The sequence goes on from RDPX01000274.1 coordinate 715,914, forward strand.
TGATTTTAATAGGACTAGATGTAATAGTCCCAGCGTCGTGGGTGAGGAAAAGAGAGGTGTTCCACTTTGACATACTTTTCTTTAAAACATTTGTAATTATTGGTGAGACCTTGTACATTTCTTGGGTTTTAATAATCCAATCATGCAGAACACTGTCAAAAGCTTTACGATAATCAATCCATGCTATGCTTAAGTTCTTTCTCTTTCTCCTGCAATCCTCCAGAATCATTTTGTTGATTAGAAGCTGATCCTTGTATCCATATGAGTTCCTTTTGCAGCTTTTCTGTTCCTGAGGAAGAATCAAGCTTTGCTCAAGGATCCATACATTCTGTCACTGATTGCTGATGTTAAAATCTTATAGGTTGTGGTCAAGCACGTAATAGGGCGATAGTTTTCCCGGTTCTTAGTATCGACCGATTTCGGAAGAAGGTATGTGTTGCCTTGTGTTAACCAATCCGGTAAGGCTTCTGTTATAGTGCAGATTTCATTTAAAGATGCCATTAGGTGTTCATGTATTTCACTTAGAGAGTTCAGCCAGAAATTTGTTATCTTATCTAATCCAGCAATTCCTCAATCGTAATAGGTTTCCACTATTGTTCTTTGACCTCACTCATCCTTTCCTCCTCTCTGCCTATCCAAGTAGCTTTCTGGTTGTAGTTTTTTTTCTTTACCCCAGATGCCATTCCAAAACTCCTCCACGTCCTTGTTCTCACGTGAATCCTTAATCTCAATCTTACTCTTTCCAATTTCCCTGTAGAACTTTTTAGCATCAGTTTTGAAGGTCTTGTTCTATCTGTAGAAATTATTTCTTTTATCAAATCTTCTCAATCGCTGCGGTTTCACTTGTATTTTTTGTTTTAAGACTTCTTTGGTCGTATCTAGAGACTTTATCAATAATATTGTATTTCCTTTTAACTTTCCTGCTTTTCTTATTTTTCACGTCTGTTCCTTTCGTTAATTCATCAAGAATTGAGATCTCTCCCCAAGACTCAATTTCCTTCTTTATTTTCATTTTCCATTTTGGTTCCTTTTTAACCTGTTTATTCTTTTTTATTGCTTTTTAATCAATACAATACTTTCTAATAATATGTTTTATATTCCCCTAATTTTCCCAAGTTTATCTACAACCTCTTCATCAAATACTTCTTTTGTCGCAATTTTCAATATACAAAGCTGTTGCTATTTCGCAATCTTTTCGCTTCTTCTAGCCTGTTTGATTCGTTCTCTGGGGCATGCCATATCCACAATGTATACTTTTTTAACCTTGTCTTCCAAAAGTCATGTCTGGTCTTCTTTCTGTACAATGCGTCCCCATTTGATGTTCAAAATCCCACAAGACCTGTTTGCCATTGTTCTCAAACATGTATCCTTTTTCACATTTTCCCCTGTACCGCACCGTCTTTTCTTTAAATTAACCGTCTTTCTTTCCCCACTCGATTGCCAATATCTTTACTGCTACCTCCTAATAACAACTGTTGTACCGTGTCCCTTATTTCACCACATAATCTGCAACTGTCAACTTCTACAATGCCTTTAACTTTCTTCCAAGCACTTGTTTCCATCATCTATTCCAGCATGTCGAATATAGCTGGTGTCTTCTTAGGGTCTGTGTTGCACTTCAACCATCCACAGTTCTCCTTTGTTTACCCCAATATTATTTCACTTTGTATTTTCTTTCTCTCAAACGTCTTAAAGGGCACTTCTTTCTTCTCTCCTTGCGTTTTTTCTTTAGTTTTCTCCATATTAATTTCCAATTGTCATATTGCTCTTCTTCGCATTCAACAAATCCTTTACCAAACTTCACCTTTTTACTGTACATCTGCAAAATACCTTCCACCTCAGTTTTCAATGGTTCTGTTCTTTCTCAAATTTAGTCTCCCATGCTTACCCTAACCATTTGTTTGTTATTATTGCCAAAAAACATGCTACTCCTGCTCTTGCCTTATTGGACACGTCTTTAAAGCTCCTCAAACCTCTTCCCTCTTGTTTCTATCGGTGGATAGCCTTTCATTACTAGCTCATTCTGAGTGGCTATTGGTATCCCTTAGGTGGTCTTTCACTATTTTATCCAAACATTGTACATCTTCTTTTCCAAGTCTACAGACATTCCTGATACAACCTGCCACTGGGACCACTATTGTATCAATGGCTTGCATGGGATGCTTATCATTCAAATTTCGTTTGACCAGAAGTCTTGTCCTCTTTCGTATCTCTTTCTTCACTCTTTCCATAACTATTTTTACGTCCTAAGAGCTTGTAGATTTCTTTTTTATCTGGATCAAGTGCTTTCATTTTTACTTCCAGTATTTTCAATCCTTCTCTTTTCACCATCTTACCGTCTCTGAAGATCACTTCCAGACATTTCTTTACTCTATAACATGCTTTTGTAACCAAAATAGCCTTCACGATTGTCTCATTTACTACTTCCAACTTTTTAGGACTTTTCTGGTATACCTTTAGGTCATCAGTAAATATGTTACGAGTCCTCCTGATGGTTCTTTTTCCTGGTGCTCCCATCTGATATCTATCGGTCTCCTCTAATAACATCGAGATTGGTACCTCACCGATAAAACCCCTCCGGTGAATAACTGCCTCTTTGTAGAAAACCCTTTTTGATGTTTTTATATCTGCTCAACTTTATCTTTCTACTATCAACAATTTCAAGAGTTCTATAATTTTATCCGCTATTCCTATCCATCTATAAATTCTCTCCATCCAATCATGTCTGACCATATCTTACGCTTTTTGGTAGTCATAAAATGCCACTGCCAAGCTTTCTTTCCCCTCACTTAATGCAATATGAGGTTATCTACCAACAATTTATTCAATGTTCCTAACGCTCCCGAGCATATTCCCAGCTGACTTTTATCCCAAATTACATATGTGGTCGCATGTTTTTTCATATACTTGGCTAACATACGTGTAAAATATTGTAACAGGTGTTCAAACAAGTTATTGGTCGATACTACTTCTTATTATCCAAGTTCACTGTCTTTGGCAATAACACTGTTCTTCCATCTGTCATCCATTTTGGCATTACCTGCGGACTTTCAACCCATTTATTCGTACATTTCACCACTATTTCCTAGCACTGATAAACTTTTACCACCAGTAGCTTTGTGCACCTTCAATACCAGGCGCTGACCAGTTTTCTCTCTTTCTTACTGTTTCATATAATCCTCTCTCAGTAATTTCTAATTTATTTATCTGAGTAACCATTTCCCTAATCCTCTGTGACACTCTGCTTATCCATTTCTTGTAAGGTGTCACATTTTCATAGTCCCATATACCCTCCCAAAATTGTACAACCTTCTGTATTTCTGGAACTTTCCTTTTCCTTTCTTGTTCTAATTCAATACCTCTCTGTAAAATCATCTTTGATCTTCCCTAAACAGGCTATTATCCCTTACCTTTCAATCTTTTATTTTGATTATTTCTAAGTTAACTTTCGAATATCTTAACTCTTCTAGCCATTTCTCTTTCTCCTTCAGTAGTAGTTGTTTTCAACCAGTGGGTTCTGGGTTAATTCTTCCAACTTTTCAAGGATCTTATTTTCTTTTTTGGTTGCTTTCTGCTGATCCTCCTTCGATGTAATTTATATGCTATTCTTGAAACTATATCTTACATCTTTTAATTCAAAATCCAACTTACTAATTCTTCTATTTTCTCTATTATTATTATCATTGATATTATCATTATCATTATTATTCATTATTATCATTATTATTATCATCAATACTATTATTTTTATCGAGTGGTTACATACCATCTAGTAATAGATGTGTAAAAACACAACATTCAGTGCTCAGAGAAAAGTCAGTCAAGGTAATTACAAAAACATTTACTAATACTATTACTTTCCATTTTCCACCATTTATGGGTGTTCTCCTAGGCCCTCTTTTGTCACGTCTCAGCTAATTTCCTTAGCTTTAATACACAGCTCTTTCCTTGGGTCATGTGCTGACAGTTGTACACTTCTTATGTCTGAAAGCTTTTGTTGTCGTGTTCTTGCATCTTCGCATATTGTTAGCAACGAAACAGCTATGGATATTGGGCTTTCTTAGTAGGCCTGGTGTAAGTCAGGGTCTTTAGCCGTGGTCCGCTTAACAAATTCTTTCCGGCGTGCTCGGTCATGAGACAGTCAGTTCAGGTAAACCATCGAACTGGTGTATGTACTCTACCTCAAATGTCAGTTTTTGTAACTGCTAATCTTTTCATTCTGTGACTTTATAATGTTATAATCACCAGGTACTATCAACAAAGATGCATTCTTTATTTTCCTTCGGCCTGAGTGTTTCATCAGGCCCGTTATGCTTTAGTTTTTACCAGTATAGATGATCATGCCGCATTTAAGTTCTATTTCTCCAGTCTTACTCTCCAGATTACCAAGGTTTGTGTTCATATAACTTGCTAAAAGATTCAACTCCAAATTCTCGCTTACTCCTCAACGGTCTCAAGAGCTACTCTGTCTTATCGTTTCCTGTGTTCCTTCTGAGTCAGTTTGGAGCAACCACTACCTATATGTCTGAGAGGCTTTGTGTTAACACCACACAATTTTACAGTAGCGTGTTTGATGTTTAGTCTTTGATAAACGTGACGGAATTCATTCTTAAATCTTGTTCTTGTACAGATATTTTCATGCTTTCAGTCTCTTTTTAAGGAAACCTTTCTAAATCAAGTCCATACGTCATCAGCTTTTAATTTGGCTCAAACTGCCTCTCTCTAATAGTTTCTATCACAGCACATTTTTTCACTTCATAAGCATATGGATATCGTCAGAGAAAAATCCCCCGGTCTCCACAAGGGTGTCAAGTTGGTCTCTGTTTGCACCATCCAACTTTAGATCATCCATGAGCTGGTGTGTTTGAATGGTGAGATGTTTCTTTGGAGTCCGCATCCTGCTATTCTCTTTCTAAGTACTGGACCTCTTGGTAGCACGATTACAAAAAAAGGTAACGGGGGTAATGACCCTAATTGCATGAGGTCTCTCTTTATGTTAACTTTCTCAACTTCTCTCCCACCTGATGTTGGTACCCTCTCAAGTGAGTCGTGCTGTTGCCTATTGTGTATGCTTCTTCCTGTACCTACCATGCTCGAAAAATCTACGATACTGACATGAGGTATCATATTGTATGCTTTTTCTGTAGCTAAACCATACTATTCATAACTTAGTTAGCCTTGTCCGTCAGTTCTTTACGGCTTTGATGACAAAAAAACAATTTTTTGGCGAGAAGAAATTGTCTTTTCTGTCTCTCCTGATCGCTTTCCGCATCTTCTTCTCTGTTAGATAGCATTCCTTTTTTTCCATATCTATGCAGAGTTTCTATACCATTACCACGGTCAAAAGCTTTAACCTTATATGTTGGCATGGAATTTGGCAGTAGTAGTAGAAACAAAGGACCTTCCTCTATGTCTCCTTGAATCAACACTGGGATACCCTGAGCCATGTATTCTGAGACTGTATTCTATTTTAAGAAGTTCTTATAGTCTAAGATGCAATTCAGTTTATTAAACCGAAACCCTTGATCATGGTCTGGTCATTAATTTGTGAACCATTCTTTCAAGAAGCACACTCTGGCATTATATAATTATCTGCAAGTTTAAAAAAATCCTATCTTTTCAAAAACAAAAGTGGAAGATCCTGACCGTATTGTTAAATACCCACTGTGTTAAGGCTCCTGCGGAGACGTGGCTAGTTTTTATGCTCCCAATTCGAAAAATACGATAACTGCGCTCCACTGCAAGATAGGAAGAGAATTGACAAATATCTTTGACAGTTTCGCAATTAACACACTTTCTGCATAAATTCATTAAAAGCTACCCATTTTTCAAGTCGATATTTTATCAAGAAAAATGCCTTTTTTCGGCATGGTAGCCATATTCAAGGTTTGAGATTTGCAGGAAAATACCCTCGTTAGGCAAAGATTCTATTTAGAATCTTATTCCAAGTTAAAAAAAATTGGGGGCCATAATTAATTCTTGGATTGCGTTCAAATCCAAAAACGTCACAGTAACATGGTGCTGGATTCAGGTTCATTTCTGTAGGAAGGGGATGAAGAACATTTTTTTTAAATTAAGAACATCTGAGTGTTATACTCATATAGATAGCTCTTTGACTGCATCTCTTGACACAAGGGAAAAGAAGCACAAGGTATTGAAACAAATCAAATATCTCTTGCAAAAAAGTTTTGAGAGTAGAGAGTAAATCTTGCCATGGAGTAACAGATATCATTAAATAAAATGACACGAGTGGTTATGGTACTCAAAAAATTCAATCCAGTTGGTATGTAATAAAATTGACATTACGACATATTGAGGCCCCAACACTCAAATAAAGGAAATGTGACATTATGTGGTCAAATTAAGTTTATATTGCTCCTTGAAACTGACGAAACTCTATCTTTTAGGCAGGTAGTGGTTGCAAATAAATTTAAAGTAGGGCCCAACAACCATTTCAGAAAAAAAATTAATTCACAAAGTAAGTATACCAACCGAAATAGTTTTACGCTCGTGGCTGATTTGATCACAAAACAAAAAACTAATTAGATATCTGACAATGTAAACAGTCTTTATATTTCAAATATGTTTGAAATAAGTAGGAGTAGGGAGAGCATCTTTGTACTATTAAAACAATGAAATGCCACTTACGAAGCAATAAGATTAAAAAAACAACTGGCACTACACCATTGGTATAACCCTGAACTCAGGTAGTATCTTAATGCTGAATCACAATGCTGAGTGACACCCTGGTAAGATAAAATATTCAACAATAAAAATATCACATTCTTGCACTTTCAATGTTCACAATTACCACACCTTTCGACTTTACCTATTTTCCCAAATTTTACCAGTTTTTAATCAATTGCTTATCAACTCAGAATCAGCTGGAGACAAAGAAGAACCAATCGGTCTGTACTGGAGGAACTCGGAACTAATTTGAGCCTTCTAACCAATATTAAACAGAGCAAGCTTAGATACTTCGGACACATCACAAGGAAGAAAAACCTAAGCACAGTTATTCTTCAAGGGAAAGTAAAAGGGAAAAAAAGCCAAGGAAGACAAAGAACTAGGTGGAGTGATAACATCAAGGAATAGACTGGAAGAGATGTAAACAAATGCCGTAGACTGGCACAGAACCGAGTTGACTGGAGAAAAACTGCACGAGCTGTGACAGGGATCGCTAACCCTCTGACCTGAGGACGGCAGCTGCTGCTGCTGATGATGATGATATGATGATGATGATGATGATGATGATGATGAATCAATTGCTTATCAACTAAGTTTTCCTTACTGGTAGGTGTTCAAAAATCTTCCCAACAACTCATTATTTAGAAATAATTAATTATTTTATCTATTGTTCAGTCATCAATTACTTCAACATTGTTACTTAAGATGTGGTGTAAAAATACTGAAGAAATCAGGAGTTGGTCATCACCAAAAATAAGTACAATTCGAACGTAAATCAAAAATGAGGGCACCATATCATATCTGGGTGCAGTCAACATGGACACCAGAACAATTCTCAAAAGTAATTAAACAAAAAATCTTTATAGTTCACTATCTTGTTCCTTCCGTATTACACTAATTCTAAGTAAAACTAATGTTAACAGTACAATAACAATAATGACAGATTTTGACAATATTTTTTCCATTAGTTTTCTGGTATGCCCTATGTTACGGTCACAAATATTTCACCCACGGTACATTTTATAGTGTCAAGGCCCAACTTGTCTTTTTGTGTCGGCTTTAAGAGATTGGGGAAGAAATAATTTATGATAAAAATATTTTACAAGAGACAATTCCTATGCTTTGCCCTAGATCTAAGGTTCAAATAAATAATTCAAATTTTTATAATAATTTAACACTTTCAGTAAAACAAAAATGACCAAAAGCCAAAATGAGATGATTATAAGAACTTAGTAACTTCGACAAATAATTAAACTTGTAGGATTAGTTTAAGCACAGCTACCAATTCCACCAATACCGATTAATCAACCTTGGCTCGAATAAATGACACAATGGTCTCAAAAAATGTCGAGCGTTTACAATACGTGGTTTTGTTGTTGTTATTCTTCTCGTCAGTTTTATCATTCAATAAAAAACATATTCAATGTAAACAATAACATGGCTTATAAAGGGGAAGAAGCCAGCTGTTCCACCAGTCTGGAAATGGCAGAAAGTTATTAACTACTGGTATTAGGCACTGCCTAAGCGGAATATTGCAGTGGATCAAATGCTTTCTTTCACCCACATATGGTAACCCCATACCTAAAAGTTTTTTTCCCTCTACTTGACCCAAGATTGCTGAAGATATAACTCCTAGTTTTGTACTTAAAATTTCACCCACCCACCCCCAAAAAAAAAAATGGGTTCATAAATAATATGATGACGTTACTATAATCTTGCCAAAAGTCTTTCATTTAATATACATTCAAACATGCTTTCAATTACTATACTTTGGTAGATCCAACATCATACATCCTATATATTTTCTGATTTAGCTAACGTCGATATTATTCTCAGCTAATTAATTAAATTGTCGGTGTGTACCTTTAGCAAAAGACCTACACTGCACTTGCCAATACCGAATATTTCTTTGTTTGTTGTCTTGTATATTTAATTCTCTAGTGAAACTAAATGCAAGTACCAAGGCGCGGGGAATAACAGTCCGGCATCAACTATTCCAACTATAAAAATCAACTTATGTCCGGCCAAACTACCCTTTTTTGGTAAATGTATAGTCACGCTCCAGTTAAAATCAGTTTCATTTTTTCTTGGAATCCAGTTATTACAAAAAAAATCCCAAATGTCTGGATTCTTGTGATTCTGGAGTCTTCGTCTGCAAAACTAACAAAAGACAGCTACTTAGAAATCGAGATCACTAAGCTTTGGTAAAGTCTGCTAAATTGATACACGTAGAAAATGGTGCATTTCATAAGATCAGTAAAGGCACTGCAAAATTGATGAGAAAATACTAGGTGCCACCAATCTCAGACATGTAAAAGTAACTTGCATTGATGGGAACCGCGTATATTCCAAAGAAAATCCTATAAATGTATTAAACATCTGTACACAATAACCCCTATATGACTCTGGGATCCTTGAAATACCAGGTTGACATCTAGCTGAGGATACGTCTTTTGCCCTGAAAAAGAACTTTATCGTTGATTTATAGCTCTCCTAGGGATGGTAACTCACTAAAATCACCGGCAATGATAGCAAGTTAAGTCATCAAGCTCACTATCAGTGGAAATTTAAATGGGGTTGAAACCTATGGTAAGTTGTCTCATCCGGCAGGTCTTCAAATGCATTCAGATCGTTATCATGTTCTGCTAGGATAAAGGGTAAACGGAAATTTGAAGTAAACTGTGTTGTAATGTAATGTTATTAACCAGGTAAGAGGTAAAAGAAAATGGGTAGCATTTAAGGGGATTATTCGAGGTAACTGATCAAAGATATGAGGAGCAGGCAATTTGAAATAAACGATGACAAAACCATAATAAGCTTGAAGCTACAAAGGGAAGAATAGAAAGAACTGAGACAGAGGCCGGAGAAGTAGACCCGGCTGAGAATGACGGCTAAAGATCGAGGTTGATCAGTTGATGGGGAAAAAAGGGTGATTGCAGAGGTGAACAATGAATGCATCAATGTCGAAAATATATGAGAGGAAGGGAGAAGATGCTGTCTACTGAAGAAAGGGATTTATTCAACAAGATTACACCGATATCACAAATGGTAATTAACTTTAAAAGGTCATGCGTTAAAATTGTGGACAACCACAGACTAAAGGGCGAAATCTATAGCTATTAATCATATACAGACGAAGAACATAACTGAAAGGGATGACTTGATAAAAGCAGATTGTATACGTTGGGCAAAAACTAGAACTGAAAAATGAACCAAGGTTAAGGAGAGGGAAATCAAGCTTGAATGTGAAAAACAAGTACTGTTAAAACGGGGCATGATACGGTGTCATGACTGTTTATTGGAAACTATCTACTTTATAAGCACGGAATCAAAGGAAAATTGGTCATCGTAGCCTGTGTTAAACATAAACATAGCCCTATGGAGTGGTGGAGAATGGTCTGGGCAAGATTTTACGGGCCGTGACAATGCAATGCGACCCTGGAATTGTAACCATAAAATTTGAAGTTATTACTGTGAAAAAGGAAGGGAAAACGTGTAAAATCATTGACGTTGATGTTCCTGGAGACATGAGACTACACAAGAAAGAGAAGGTGAAAAAGTACCACGATCTGAAGAAAAAAGAATGCACCTCTATGAGGAACAAAGAAGTAACTGTGTTACCGGTTGTAGACAGTGTTCTTGGGTGGATAACTATGGATTTTGGAAGAAGGAAAGAAAACGTGTGAATACGGGTAATCAGAGTATCTGTGATCCTTGCAGTTTCCAGTGAAGTTGGAAACAACAAGTATCTTAATTTAAGTCCTAGAAATATAAATGGAGCCCGGTGTGACCTAAAACTATTGGTTATGATCCGCTTTCAATACTTCGCTTATGAAGAGTAAGTTTAGCTGAATAATAACAACAACAACTACTACTACTACTACTACTAATAATAATAATAATAATAATAATAATAATAGCATTTTAATGTCTTTCAGCCTATTTAGTGCTGTGTTTGTCACTAAACAAGGCAATAACAAATATCCAGTCTGAATTTAATGTTAAAATATCAGACTTAGTACTAGTACAAAAAAATATTTCTATGTATTGTCAGTTGCCAGGATAGGAGTGGAGCCCTGTAGTCATGAGTTACTGTGATAAAACAATAGCTTGGGCAATATTCCTTCCTCACTTGTCGTGGGGCGCCACCTGCAAGGTTGAAGTGATGTTGCCATTTAATTTTGGTATCCATTTTATCCCACTGTTGTGGATACAGTACATGAGTACACGAGCTGTATGTGGGCTTCTCATTCAACCATAACTACATGGTGTCTAACCACTCGATAATAAAGATAATTATAATTAAAATAACAATAGCAAAGTAACAACAATAATAATAACAATAATAATAACGACAATAATAATATTAACAATAATACCACTAATAATAACAATAATAATAATAATAGCTATTTAGCATCTTGTGTAAACAAAAATAGTAATAATAGTTATAATAACTTCATGAATAATTCAATAGCGACGGGCAAGGAGAAAAGATGTTTGATGATGAATATATGTCCAGCGCAAGCTCAAAATCAATATAGATATTGGTGACACGACAGGGTAGCCCTAGTTATTTAATAAAAATTACGTTCGAAGTTTAGAATCAACTATTCTAAGAAATCGTACGTCAGAGTATGGAAAAAAGAAGCCAGACGTTAAAGTTTTAAAACTGACGACAATCAGTAGAATGCATCAGTATGCATTAGTAATTCATCCACAGAAGAGAGAAATGCAAAAGTCCGTTACAACTAAAACTAGTAAAGAGAACTACACCCATCTGATTAAAAAAATAATCGAATGTTAAAGCTTGTTAACAAACACCTCAAAAAATACAAAAGTTCAGTCGATACGTTACCGAGCCAGGAATATTTAAAAAGGATTGTAACTAAAACGATGAAGTACAGCACAACTAGCAAATATAGTAAAGAAATAAGGAAAAAGAAGTTATTAAAGCTAGATGGGAATACATCCTCTACATGGTCAGTGTTTAATCTAAAGCAAGGATGTTGAAGTTAAACAACAAGAAGGCATAATAATGGTTTAAATGTGCCGAGCTTTATGCAGAAAGGAAGGCCTTCATAATGACAACGCAGATTTACATCTTTGTACAAGCAAATTTCGAGATAATACTGTACGTAACAACAATAAATCCAAAGGCAGACAGTGTGGAGACAAGAATTACTAATTGTCCACCTTGTACTGGGGTCCCCTGTCCTGGTACCAATGAAATAAAATGAGAAACATGGCAGACTGAGTCAATACTTGCACAGAATAATCTGCAAATGCTATGGTGCAAACTATGCTGATGACTAGTATGAACATCCAGAAGTGGTTACAGACAGAAATCGAGCAAATTATTTCGGATTTTGGATACAAGCGGATAGAACCAAAATAGAAAACTGCCTTAGTATTGTTTGTAAAGACAACTGAGGTAGCGCAAACTTGCAACAATAATAAAAATTTTTACTTTAATACTAAATTCAAATTTATGTGCAGTTTCAAAATAAACTGTTTACACGATAAAGTTCAACAGTCTGCAATTACAAACTGATTACTATAAAACTTTAGAATTGAATGAGTAAAGGAAATTTAACCTTCCGTTGCCCCCATACCATGCGAAGTGGCTCCGCTGGAGATTGTAATCAACAAAAAAATTAGAAAAACAATACCAAAAACAATAACAACAACCATAATAATATCAATCATATTAATAATAATAATAATAATAATAATAATAATAATAATAATAATAACAATAATAATAATAAAGCAAATAACAGTGATAAACTAATGACAATAAAAATAATTTTAGTCACCTATATCATTTCACCCTTACGGCTACAGCGCATATACCTGCATTCACTTTCCCTGCCTTGTAGCGGGCTCTTTTATGGGTTTTTATTCACTCATTACTACATAGTGTGTACCACTCGATCATAATAATAAAACAATAATAATAGTAGTAGTAACGATGATAATTTTTATCACTCTATTTTTGTCCAAAATTCGATATTATTCAACAAGAACTGCCCTCCCCCAATTAGGTGTGACCAAAAACATTTCTAAACATCCTCTTATCAGACAATGCAGGAGCATGTCACAAGCTTCTCGGTGCTTATCCCAGCAAATGAGGGATTACTGTTCCCCATTTTACAATCATTTGAGAACATCATGTCTGTCAGCATTGACATTTAGCACTCCTGCTCCTCGTCCTGAACCTTTCAGCTTGTCACACAACTTGTCGTTATTCTCCATGTGTTTGAACATTGTCTTTGCAGTGACACCTATCACGACTTTCACAGTAAGGAGTAGGTGATTGGTCTAACAGTCAGCTGAGTTACTTTTCTCCTTAAATCACAGATCGTTCTCCAAAAGTCTGTTTGCCAACTTGTAAATGAGTTTGGAAGTTGTGATATCCCCTAGGGGCTTCAAACCACAAACCATGTCATCCATTGCTCCCAAGTGCTTTCCAGCTGATATATCTCTGCAATTAATTGTCAGTATTTAGGATGCTATTACAACCACTGTCACAGTCACAGCCTCGGGTATTTTCATGAATGCTGCCCTTTTGAAAACGGTGACCTGATGATTTCTGTGGCAGAGGATGATCAGATTGGGACGATAACAAATGCTCAAACCATCACTGGAATTATTCCTCATTTAATATGTTTCTCTGTCGTCAAGAACATGCCTTTATCAGTCAAGATTTTTACAAGTCGTCAACTGTATGCCCTAAAACCTTGGGGGTTTTTTTACAATTTCATTGACAGCTTTAATCCACTTTTGCTGTGCTCACGTTGTGACAAGTGCTGAATAAGGATTTATTGGTGCCTGTTCTCTGGCACCATCCATACCGGGGGTGACAACTTCACAAGTAAATAGTTTCAATCACATTTATGTTGAGAATGTAGTTATTGTCATTTGATGTCATGAAGTGATGACATTGTTCAATTTTCGTTTGTTTTTTAACAAATTATTTAATATTGGCATCAGTACTAGAGTTTTGCTCAATGTCAAATCCAAATATCTTGGTCAAAAACCTTGGTGAGGGTGACCTGGAGATACTGGCAGTAAAGCGTAACGTCATTATTCCACGTCAACATACCAAATACAATTATTATTTATTTTTATTCTCTTTTTAACACAACTTTTGTGGTTGTTTATGTGCTAGACAATTATCAAGCATCAAGTTACGACCTGCAAACTAAATAAATCAAGAGTGTATCCCAAAACTCTTGCAGTTCTTGAAGGCCAGGGTCTTTGTGGCCAATTTTCTCCAAGCAGTCGAAATGAGCCTTGCAGACTGCTCCTAGAATTACCATAACAAAAAGAATCTCAAACACTTCACAACATTTCCAAATTCTGTTAAATGTCTTCCTATTTCAGCTCTTAAAATTCAATTTCATTTTTTCTGCTCCTTTTCAATGGTAAAAATGTCAAAATGTGAGCATTATATTATTATCATTATTATGAAAAAATTTGCTCTTTGAATTGTTGTGTAAGATCAAACACCGGGTCACTACCAGTGACCTTTGGTGAGTGAAATAGGAAGGGGTTTTTTTGTGAAAAGAGAGAATAATAATAAAATATTCAATTTAAAAAAATCTATAAATAAAGTATAAAAAGGTATATAAGTATTATTCAGGACAATTCACGAACATCAGCTATACAATGAATTACAAGATACAAATTTATACAAAAAAAGTTGAGAAGGTGGTGAAGACGTCAATTTCTAGATAGTGAGCGCCCTTCGTAGTACATGCGCTGTGCTATTTAATACTATTTTTTGAATTTCATGAAGAGAAGGGTTTCCTGTTGTTGTTATTATTATTATTATTATTATTATTATTATTAATTATTATTATTATTATAACTATTATTATTATTGTTGTTGTTGTTATTGTTGTTGCTGTTGTTGTTATCATTATTTTAAAAACTTCGAAACCAGGAACGTTTTACGTGAAGACATTTGCTCAGTGTGCAACATGAAGCCTTAAAGACAACACCCAATACTGAATAACTAAATCTGCTACCAAACAAAGATACTTTTCGCGTCATAATTCAGTCCTCAACTCTATCTTCTACTACATCGTCCAATCGAAAATCAAACAAATGTCGGTCTGTGTTTACATCCCTGGCTTTAACAACACCAAGTACGTATTTCACAAGGATCAAAACAGACTTGGTCAAGTCACGTGATTAAAAATACAAGAATATGAAAAATTTGAATCAATCAAGCGTAATGAACAATTCCAGCTAGTACTTCTTGAATTCTCTATGACTCAATTAAAAACACCCTTTATGACCTTAAAGTTGACGAAAAATATCTACTAAGCAAATGCGTAGAACCCTGCATACCAAAGCTCGTCTCATATTTTCAACCGCAGAAACAAGGAATGGGCTTCTCCAGATTTGTTGCTCATTGTCTGAACGAAAGCATTTAACGGGGTTTTTTTCTGTATTTTTCTATTCTGCACTGAAGTGATCACAGGAAAAATAAGAAAGAATAATAAGATGTGATGTTTAAAAATTATTTATATTTATCGTAATTATACATCATTTCTTCGCTTTCCTCAATCTTAGCTATTTTGCCTTTAAATTTCACTCGATTTCAAGTCATATCTCTCAACGACGGGTACCAGCACATTATTTAGTAATCTCGCAGTACCGTCCAAAAAAGCTTTTTGTATTTTTAGAATTATTAAAGCCACATTGAAAGTCCACATTGTTTATCCATCTATTACCGATGACTAACGCAGTTTGAACAGCGCCGTGGCCAGAGGGCAATTACCAATATTCCAATCATCTACGTGCCAAACGTCATGAAAACGCTGTGAATTTTCAATATAGAGGTGGCCAAAATGTGTAGATTAACAACACTATCTGTTTACTTATGTCAAATACAAAAATTAAAAAGCCAGAATCGATTTAAGGGAGCAACAGACACTTTGTCGTTCATTTTCCCAGAGATACAACACGTGTAACGACTGGGTTTTATTCGTTTTGAGCAGTTGATATACATTTCAAGTCCGATGTTAACTTCTTCAACAATTTTTAGCTCTAAAGCTAGGTCAAGATGCATAGTTAATGTTCCTCTTGGCAAATTACTTCTACACTGTACATAAAGCTCTGTTTAAATCTTTAAATTATTTTGCCATAACATTTACGAAAGTAGGCGAGTTTATTATTTACAAAATTTTAGCTGAATCTGCACAGATATCTTTTTCAGACTCAGATTAAAACAAAAGTTAACTTCCTGACTCTATATATTTAATCAAAGTTGGTATCTTCCGGTATTATATTTAATTGTGGCATTGCTAAATTAAACCAATCTACTTTAGAAACATCTCTTATCATTACAGTGCCAATACTTATAAAGTAAAAATAGCTAAAGTGCACATTTCATTACAAAGCACTTAACCGACTTAAATAAAAAAAATTGTCAGTTCATTATCCTTTAACTGACGAGTTTCGAAGTCATTACAGATTAAATGATGCAGATGATGATGATGATGATGATGATGATGATGATGATGATGATGATGATGATGATGATGATGATGATGATGATGATGAAAAACACAAGATAGGGGGAAGAAGAAAAGAAAAATGAAGAAAAGGAAGTGGAAGCTTATAGAGAACAAAATGAAGAGCAACAGGAATATATGACNTGGCATATCAAAGTGCACATTTCATTACAAAGCACTTAACAGACTTAAATAAAAAAAATTGTCAGTTCATTATCCTTTAACTGGCGAGTTTCGAAGTCATTACAGATTAAATGATGCAGATGATGATGATGATGATGATGAAAAACACAAGATAGGGGGAAGAAGAAAAGAAAAATGAAGAAAAGGAAGTGGAAGCTTATAGAGAACAAAATGAAGAGCAACAGGAATATATGACAATACTTTATCTTTTTAGTAGTATTTAAGGCAATTACATGTAACGGACTAAACATTAGCAAAAAAAGCAATTACATTCAAAACAAGATGCAAAAAGGCTTCTGGCAAGATGTTTCTGGTGTGTGGAACAAACATGAACTCTAACGTGGGTAACATCCATAGGCAAACTACCAATTAAATAATCTACAAAATAAAGTCGTGTTTGTTAAAAAAATACTCTACTTATAGTCTAACGAATTCAAGAAACTCTGGACTGTAAAAATACGCAACAAAAATGGTTAAACGACGATTAGCAGGAAGGTGGCAGTATAGCACATTTGGCCAACGAAGAAAAAAACAGTTTATGATAATGACCAGTCAAAAAAATTTACAGTAAATGCAAACTCTCTATGTGCATAACATTAAAGACATCGTTAGAGGTAGCAACAAGTAAAGAGTGCGAAATATTTACTAATAAAGGTACAAACAATTGTACAGTTAAAAAATCAATTTCAAACAGCAAATTTTATGGGGAAAAAAAGTACGACCACAGTACTTTGACAATTGATCTCACAGCAAATCACCACCTGACTGCTAAAAGAATGCAACGAAATCAACCACACGAAAACAGACCAAATTATGAACTTCCATTGTCATAAATTCTGCTCAGCAATAGAAAATAATGTAAATAAATGAGGACTTAATAATGTATCAGGCTGTTCCCTGTCAAAAAAAAATTGGCCGAATTCCATTTGTTGAACGTACTAGCTCTAGAACGATATCAGTAGAGACAACAAATCATTCTCAAGATGATTAGTCACCACCTGCAAAGGATACATTCTCCGACAACCAAATCTTTATTGATCTATGGTCATGATAAAACAAATGTAATATGAAAACGAGCTAACCTAACAAATCACAATCATTCTGATCGGCTATACCATGCAAGACCAGATGTGGGCGATCGGCTTACCCTTATTGAAAATATATGTCCATTTCAAACAGATCTTGACACAGTTTATAATTTCAAAATGCAAAAATGCAAAGATCTTTAAAGTAAGCTCTTTACTCCTGTATCATAATTTTCGCTAACACTCTACTACTAGTACATTAACTCAGTGATACCGGCTTTGCACACATTTGATGGAGATAAAAACACGGAGATAGTGATTAAAAATTAATAAAAATTTCATACAATGTGTAGGAAATGTTTCCAGGGCATTGAATTGCCTAGCAGTGATGTCATCAATAAGGCTGGAAGGGCAGAATACAGAAGCTTGAGTACCTAAGAGCTTGTTGCAATCAATTGAAACGAAATACAATAAAAAGATAATAGAAATTCAAAGGGTCAAGTTAAGAGTGAGCCTGATATTTAATAAAAATTTACGAGAAGAAAAGGTAATGTGATTGACACACTGGCGCAACTGTTGATACGATAAAGAGCAGTAATGATTATGTGGAATACCATGAAATGTCAACTGTTGACCGAAAACACATAGATAAATAATGAAGTACAGGGTAATTCGTCCTAAAAGTGAGGAAAATGGACTACCGGTAAGGTTTCAAGACTGGTACCATATGTGTTTGTGGAGAAATAACTAGGTTTCGAACGTAGATAGCGTAACTCAACTTGAAAAAAAGTGAATGAAAATGAAATGGTAAAAACTTGTGTAGAGGAAATCGTGGGCAGAAAAATGAAAAATGGAAGAAAGAATCCTCAAATAGGGAAGAGACGGTTGGTTGTGTGTAATTTAGTCGCTTTGGACAAACAACGGGTTAAAATGCTCTAAGATAACATTTGCAGCGTTGTACACATATGTACCGGTTTATGCAATTATCAGACGCAGTTTCAGTGAGACATTTATTAGTATGAATCCTACTAAAATTTGGAAATAATAAAACTTAAGACAACATCCAAATGAGATGGGAAACGATGTCAAAAACAAATCGGCTTTATAAAATCTTCCGGGAAGGTCTTGGTTTTAACAGTGAATCTCACAAATATGCATCACAAACGCAGCTTTGATAGCAGATAGTGGATGGTGATGGTGATGGTGATAGTAGTTGCAGCACTATTAGTTGCTTAACTACTAGCATTGTCTATATTCTATGTCACGACTAATTTTATTGTATTTTTTGGTCAAAAGTTTTCATCTGTTTCACAAATAACGATGTCATATCCTGGGTTTCTTCCTTTTTAGTATTCAGGCTTGGTATATATCTAGTAGTTTTTCTCATAACTTACAAATTTCGTTTGTAGCCACATTGTGTTATTATTTCCATTGGTTAATTTTACCGTATTTTTCCTGTGGTTTAAAATTGAAACAATGAAACTTCCGAGTATTACTGAGCTTTCTATAAGGTCATTTAAATAAAAATAATACTATCTATTTAAACATTTTCTGTTGTAATTTTTAACCGCTTCAGTTAAAATAATACTATCTATTTAAACATTTTCTGTTGTAATTTTTAACCGCTTCAGTTATCACAGTTACCCTATCTATTACTATTTTAAAAAATGGAAGCTTTCACGTGGCTAAAATTGGGTGCCAAGAATTCATTGGCACTTGAGGTAGCACAAACATATTCTTTCACCTGTTACAATTCCCAGAGCCACACAGCCTACCAATGATCAAAGCATCTGAAACACCATCACTATTCTTTGACACTTGAAGTAGTACAAACAAACTCATTAACCTGTTACAAATCCCAGAGCAACACAACCTACCAATGATCACAGCGTCTGAAACACCATCATTATTCTATGGTACATGCGGTAGCATAAACAAACTCATTCACCCGTTACAAATCCTAGAGCCCCAGAGCCTAGCAATGGTTACAGAGTCTGAAACACCATCACCATTCTATGCCACAAGCGGTAGCATAAACAAACTCATTCATCCGTTACAAATCCCAGAGCCACATGGCCTACCAATGATCATAGCATCTGAAACATCATCACCATTCTTTGACACTTGAAGTAGCATAAACAAACTCATTCACCCGTTACAAATCCCAAAGCCACATGGCCTACCAATGATCATAGCATCTGAAACACCATCACCATTCTTTGACACTTGTAGTATAAACAACTCATTCACCCGTTACAAATCCCAGAGTCACATGGCCTACCAATGATCATAGCATCTGAAACACCATCACCATTCTT
>RDPX01000274.1:736285-805268 GCA_003991215.1 Morbakka virulenta
TAGTAGTAGTAGAAGTACTAGTAGTACTAGTAGTAGTAGTAGACGTAGTAGTAGTAGTAGTAGTAGTAGTAGGTAGTAGTAGTAGTAGTAGTAGTAGTAGTAGTAGTAGTAGTAGTAGTAGTAGTAGTAGGTATTAATACTTCTACTTCTACTACAACTATTATCATTCAGCATGCTAAGGTGACCAGAGAGCAACCCTTCTCAAGTTTCAAGAATTTCCTGTAGCTCCTGGCAAGCGTGCGGTTATCTGGATGTGGCGTATCCTGGTTTCGTGGATATTTGTCCATCTTCATACCAAATATCTCCAGGCACAGAAACTACAATCATTGAACAGGATATTTTATGCTTGTCAAACAAATAATTTAAGAATGTCAATCAATCCTGAATGTTTTCATTACGTTGAATACTAAAATCCAACAAAAAATGTTTCTCTATCAATTGTGATAAGTTTTGGATTATGATTGTACTACTATCACTTTGTTATATCCAGAATGTATTGAATGCAACTTCCTCAGTGAATAACCCGTGAAATATTGTCATGACTTCATTTATATAACATTGTACAAATTTTTCAAAAAAGTTAAGTGAAGTCATTACTGGCTCCCACTTGTCTTTTAACATGGCAAACAATTGTGCTTTTGCTATTTTGTCAATGTGAAATTTCACATAATTTGTATGCAGTGCTTGATTCTGTGATGAAATGATAAAGGTTTGTTTTTCTGTCAAATGTTTTGAGCTTTTCCTTCCTCTTTAAAATCAACCTCTCTTGACTCTGTACGATAGCCACTGCGCATGAATTTACTAACTTGGTCTTGTTCTCGTCATCCAGCCTTTTGTTTAATATGTAACTCAACCTCCAGCGGTATTCTTTCTAAATTATCCATTTTATGGCTTTTTTCATGATCTTGTCTTCTTTTAAAATAACCAAATCCTTAAAAGCCCCTACCCCACTTTAATCCTTTACGTAATCTCACCACTTACTAACTGTATTCAATCATTTCAAATCAACATACCAAACCATTACATTATAACTTCAAATTTCGTTACTTTAAATTCCAGTTAGATGTTTACTGCATAAGTATACTGTCTACGTCAGCGAATTAATCTTATTCTGTTTGTCCCATATTACTTTAAATCATCTATTAATAATACAAAGCTTTATTCTTTTCTTCTATTTAAACTCATATGCAACTTTAGGGTGCCACAATTTAAATGCTAGCGATATGGCACACAATACAAACAAAAAGTGACATTGAATTCCACTGAATGTTCCTGATGTTACCTAGTTTCTGTTCACTGGATGCAAATTCTGTTTGAAAAGTTTTGGTGTTTACAAAAATAAAGTCCTCCACTTTCTCTGTGATTCCATAGTTCCAAACATTGTTTTTAGGGGCCCATACCACATGCCTTTTTTTTTTCTCAATCTACATCAAATCCAAGTTTGACTTTCTTTTAATGCACTTCTACATGACTAATTTATCAGTCAGTATACATCCTGAGTCCCTATCTCCTGACAGCCATCCCTCTAATCCTAACCACATGCTTTCAAGCTTACATACAACCATTTCACTCCCCTGAGACTTAACATAATACGAGCTTTAAGACCAGTCTTTATTCTCAACGTCTGTGAAAGGTATTAGCTTGGTCTACAGTAAGCAAAAGGTAAAGGGTTCTGACATACTCCAATACGGCATTTTCACATATAGAATGATAGAACAACCAGTCATCTGTTAAAAACAATACTGTGAAGGCAAAATGAATTCCTTGTGCGTATGCTCTGGCATAGATGTAGCGACAACTTGATAACAACTGGGAAGGGCAGACTGATACGAAGACAGAAGCTGGCAAATATCTGAAGGATTGCAAAGTAACCTGATATGATGGATGGAGGTTCTTCGATTTGCAAATCACAAGGAACTGTTTCCGTGTTGGGATCTACAAAACCATTGTCAGTCGTAGGAAAAATGGCCTGTCTGTATTGTTATCTAAGTAAATCCAGGCAGGCCTCTATACATTATTCTAAGTGCTCCAAAAATTACTAGAGGGCTCATTTTCATTGGCCACCTTTCGTTATCTTAATATCTAGGTCTTGTGTTTACTTATTATGGATATTCATTCAAATATGCAATCCTCTGATACACTCCTAGATGCACTCTGCAGGTCTCTATAGTCATCTTAAATGCGTGTTTTTGTTTGTTTCCTTGTCTGCTCATAATGAATGAAAAAAAGTAGTTTTAGTAGTAGTAGTGGTAGTGGTAGTGGTAGTAGTAGTAGTACTAGTACTAGTAGTAGAAGTAGTAGTAGTAGTAGTTCTAGTAGTAGTAGTTGTGGTGGTAGTAGCAGTAGTAGTAGTAGTAGTAGTAGCAGTAGTAGCAGTAGTAGCAGTAGTAGTAGTTCTTATTGTTTATTACACCCAATACCCAATCTATTTGGTTAAATAATTAGCTCACACATGGCCTGATGATCTGCGTATCAATTGCTGTTTACTTCCAAAACAACAAGCGTGTTGCTGTCCTGTCGTTTGTTTCTAGTTTCAATATCCTAGATACAAAGTTTCCATTGAACAGTAAGTATTGATAATATGTAAAAGATAAGATAAATAAACGCAGTAAATTATTTCTATTTACAATATTTCTCCTATTTCATTCAGTTTTCAAATTCAAGGAACATTGTTAAAATTCTAGCAGTTTCAAGAAAACAAGCTTTTTGTAATGTTTTCAAAGCCTGCTTCAAAACCTAGCATCTTTACATTTTCTTAATATATCTTCAATCAACCCTAGGGCACAACCTACTGAGTGGCAGTGCATATTTTCTTACTTCAGATCCCTATAATAACCTTTTTTGTTTCAAAGCGAGTATCGAATGGAGGGTCAACATCTACTTGTTTTAATTTTCAAATAAAAAATTCTAATAAAGACATTTTTAGTAATGGTAACTTTATTAGTTGTTATTTTCATTTATTTATTTAATTTTCTTTCTTTTGTCCAACAAGAATAGCAGTAGATATTTACTGATGTTGTAAACCAAGCAAGACATTGTTTAATGGTAATAATAATTATGTAACACTTCCTACCTTCCTTGTTAATCAGAACTAATCCCGACTTCTTATGATCTATAATTGTCTTTTCTTGATAGAAAGATCCCACAAGGATATGAGCCGGTCATTTTTACGTGGATGTAATATATTTTCAACGAGGTCTTTATAGGTCTTAATGGGAAACGTAAAACTATTGCACAAGTGCCAATGTTAAATGACAGGGACCTTGTGATGTCTATATTTCTAATATTCATGAGTGTAGTTGAAGTAGATGGAATTTTTCTTTTATGAGTTAACTATGCATAGGATTAAAAAAAATTTGGAAGCCAATACAAAATACAAATGGAATTAATTCAATTCAATCACAAGCACTCCAACATACTCTAGTGACATGTCTGAAAACCTTTCTACCAGTTCCATTAGAATGTATGGTCTTTTGGGGGACTCTTTCGTAATAATGCTGCCAGTACTATCTCTTCTCAAAACCAGAAGCTTTGTTGTACTTACTTTATTTTCTGTTACCACAACAAAAAATTGAGCAATCCTGATCTCATTAGTTTCCGCATGATAAAATTCTTAACCAAGCAATCAATATCGTTTTAGGGTCTAATTTTTGTCCAATACAAATTAAAAACCGACATTGCTACGATTCAAATTTATTTTTTGCAAACAGGCAAGTCAATGTAAACTACTAGTAGTTGAGATGTTTGAGATTCCATGCAATAGAATTACTAATAGTAGTAGTAGTAGTAGTAGTAGTAGTTGTTGTTGTTGTTGTTGTTTTAGTAGTAGTAGTAGTAGTAGTAGTAGTAGTAGTAGTAGTAGTAGTAGTAGTAGTNCCAGTACTATCTCTTCTCAAAACCAGAAGCTTTGTTGTACTTACTTTATTTTCTGTTACCACAACAAAAAATTGAGCAATCCTGATCTCATTAGTTTCCGCATGATAAAATTCTTAACCAAGCAATCAATATCGTTTTAGGGTCTAATTTTTGTCCAATACAAATTAAAAACCGACATTGCTACGATTCAAATTTATTTTTTGCAAACAGGCAAGTCAATGTAAACTACTAGTAGTTGAGATGTTTGAGATTCCATGCAATAGAATTACTAATAGTAGTAGTAGTAGTAGTAGTAGTAGTAGTAGTAGTAGTAGTAGTAGTAGTAGTAGTAGTTGTTGTTGTTGTTGTTGTTGTTGTAGCAGTAGAAGGAAGAAACGAAACTATTAAATCAGAAATCTAAATTGAGAGTGCTTTTCGTACGATGCGCGAAGTTCCATTAAGGTAATCTTTTTCATTTCAGGCAGAGAAAGATTACCTGGTACTTTATTCAAATAAGTATCATTCCCTTTGATCATGACACCTTATGCTTCAAAAACTACAGTCATCAAGGTTGTTTCCAAATGCCACGTGTTCTAACATCGTTGTAGTTTGGTATTTTACAAAACTCTTTTGCGGAGGTATTCTCATCACTGGAACAGTTCATGTCAATCATGTTATATTTTTATGGTCTTTCACAACTATATCAGCTTTGTTGGCCGCATTTCATGGTCTGTTTGGATAATGATATCCCACAGAATTGTGGTATTCTCATTTTCAATAACCGGTAGGGTTACACGATCACTCCAGTTTTTATAACATAGTAAAGAGTAGCACTTGGATAACTTCCAATGTATGTATTGGCCAATTCGGTGGTTACGAAACTTGTATTCAGTGCTCGCCAAGATAGAACAACCAGATACAATGTGAGCAGTCAGTTTTAGGTGCTTCCGGCAAAACCTACAGTTTGGGCGAGGCCTGTTTTTAAGTATATTGGCTTGATAATTCCAAGTGTACAGGCTCTGGTGCTGAGCAGCTATAATAAAACCTTTTGGTTCCAGCTTTTAAACCTGCACTTCGTCACTAGATGTGTCTTTGGCTGGTGAACATCAGAGGAGCGCGTTCTTAAAGGACATTGACCATGTAATGGTATATTTTCCCAGCAATCCTTTTTGGATTTTGGACCTTTAGTTTTTGCTTGTTGCTTAACTTTCTTTGCAGATTTAGTGCAAATAAGATCTCCACCAACCAAAATCTCAAGGCCAACTTCCTCAAAATACCTTTGAATATCTTTTACAAAACTGACTCTTTTTTCCGGATTCATGTTCTCTAACTAAATGAAGCATCCAGTCATTTGTTGATAATAGATACTGCTCCAAACCAATGGTTGTAGTTTTCAAAGTATGCTCCAACTGAATTATGCCTGTTCCTCCTTCCTCCTTTCTAAATACAATCTTTCTATATCTGCGTTTGGGTGATACATACGATGTATTTGTTTCCAGTGCTTGCGATCAAGAGCCTGAATATCAGTACCAGACCAATTAATTACGTTAAAGCTATAGGTTACGGCAGGTACCACTGACTATTGACAGCTTCAATCCTGTTTGCCGAGTTCAAATCAGTTTTAAGAATATCTCTTACACAACGACAGAATTCATTTATAATTTTGTCTTTCATCGTGGCATGCTGGATACCTTCAGCTTCAGATACACCAAGATATCTATATACAGCTTCATGTTCTAAATCTTTTATAACATCTCCATTACCTAAGTCAAAATTATATGACCCTACTAGCTTTCCTCTTCTGACTGTTGCTTTAGCATTTTTATCAAGAACGAAAGGACATACCTATGTCATCACTGAATGATTTTACAGTTTGTCCTCAAGGTCTGCATTATTCTTGGCAAACAGCTTCAGGTCATCCATAGTGAAAAGATGTCATATCATTTTGTTTCCAATTTTGCACCCCTATCCTGTTTGGCTAAGTGCAAGAGATGAAGGTATCAAGGATATACAGAAAATAAGTGGCGAAAGTGAGTCACCTTGAATGATTCCACAATTGATATCAAGAGGCCAAGATTTCAGTGATCCACCTATATGGTTTAAAACAAATTTGTTATTCATGGTTGTGTAATCGTTGTGTCATGGTTGATTTAAGGAGGCTGATCACTACAGGAGACTTTAGACAATTTTCAGGATCCAGCTGTGTGGCACGCTGTCAAAAGCCTTCTTGCAGTCTATCCACGCCATACTCAGGTTACAATTTTTGAACTTACAATTTTCCACGATATTCCACTGAAGCAAGTTTTTGGCCTGCAGATTTTCGGGTTCAAAGTGTCTGAATTTTCTGCGAGGAGGTATGTCATTTAATAGTTCAGAAAATCGGAAATGAGCACAATCAAGGGTATTAAGCCAAACGTATTGAAGTTTATCAATCCCAAGGGATTGCCGTTTTTTGTGATTTTCGATGTGCAAACCTAATTTCCTCAAGAGTAATTTCAGTCCACTCTTGAGTGACTACTCTCTATATTTTTCTTCCTGTCTCTTTTTTAGTTTTTGCTTTTATTCTAAATGTTTTTTTAAAATCTTTTAATCTCTTTTATTGGTGGCGTGTCTTTTATCTCAATACTTTCTTTGCCTACTTCTCTGTAATTTGTTAGCGTCAGATTTAAAGATCTGGTTTTGTCTGAAAAATTTGAATCTAATTACGAATCTGTTTTCTTTGAGCTTTCATTTGGATCATCTGTTTAATATGCTCCTTAATAGACAAGAGATTTTCAGATGATAGTTGATACTTTCTTTCTAATTTACAGAAACTACGAGTTTTTACAACTTCAATTTCAACAATAAAAGATTTCATCTCTAGGAGCTTCTATTTCTTTATCAAGATTTTCTTGCTATGCAGGTTTTTTACTACTGTTCAAGTCTTTTTTTCTTAACTATTGCTTTTGTAATCATGAAAGTTTTTTTAGTGGCATAATTTAGTTCATATAATTCAGTGAGTTTACATTTTTTTAATTAAAGTAATTGTCTCATACCCTCATTTCCGTATCTTTCTTTATTTTTTGTTAACCTTAACTTTCGGTAGCTGTTCTCTTTCTTTAATTTCAAGATGCTTAACTTTTTCAAGTTTATTCAAAATTTCAGTGTTAATCTTTTCAATCTCAATTAACTGAGACTTCTCAAAGGTTCATATTCTGTGGTGACCTACTGCTTCTGGAATTAGATCACTTTCATTTTTGATTCAACAACTTGCACTACATTTTCTTCTACTGATTTATTAATATTCACCAAATTTCTAGCTCCTTTCCTTCCACATTGAAATCAAAAGCTACCTTGTCCCAGATAATCATAATTTTAGCTTCAGTTAATCTTTTATTTTCAGTAGTAGATTTTTTTAACCTCAGGCTGATTCTGATTCCCTGAAGGTCGCGCCCCTCGTTCAACCGTGCGATTGGCGATGTAATATGAGTTCTGATTAGTATTTATCATATTAGTTAAATTCATTTTATCCTTACTGACAGGGGGTATCTATTCGCCTACAAAGCTAGGTAGTTTGCTTTAAAAATCTTAAAGGGGTCTGTCTACCATAAAGAAATTTCTATATCTGATATCCTCCACGTCACTGACTAGTGTGTTTAAAAAAAAAAGAGGTTAATCATACCTGGTCAGGTATGCCGCCCTAGTCACCAAGGTGGAAGTTCAAGCCTGATCAGTTTCTTCTCCATGAGACAGACTTGACCCTGCCGGATGCCAACCTGGTATTTCAAAGTCTCCGGGTAGCCTAAGAAGTGCTACACCTCGCTTAAGCGTGAACAGGAGGTAGTTGTGGCAATGAGTAACCTCATTCTCCCACGTCGAAACTATATAATCGAATGCAGTTTTACGTCAATGCCCAGGAAGTTTTGTAGTAGTAGCAGTAGTAGCAGTAGTAGTAGTAGTAGTAGTAGTAGTAGTAGTAGTAGTAGTAGTAGTAGTAGTAGTAGTAGTAGTAGTAGTAGTAGTAGTAGTAGGTGTAGTAGTAGTGGTGGTGGTGGTGGTGGTGGTAGTAAGTCATACGCACAAATTAAAAATCATCGGCTTTAATCTGGATCTGGTCCATAAGAAACAGCTTTGAAGCTCGAAGAATATCCTGAGGTTTCCCGCAGTTCCATGCAATACATAATTTTTGTATCATGCTGGTTTGAACACTAAAACCTGTCACCAGGATGAGAATTCAATGTTTTTTTTATTGTTCTCAATGCACCAATGACTAAAGAAATTACTCAGATTTCGAAATTCGCAAGGATAGGGGTATCGTGTAATGGGCTGCCATATCTCTCAATCTTCTCCTCTTTTTAGTGGCCATATAATGGAATGGGAATAAACCTACAGGTGAAATCCCATAGAAATGTGCACCTTTTTTTTCCTACAGAGAACTGGTGGTGGCCCAAAGCCACTATGTCGTGTCGTCTCTTGTATTTTCTATGTTCAAGGTTTTCATGCACCGAATGTATGTCCAGTGACTTCATCATTTTTGTCACACATTTTGCAATATACGTTTGCTTGTAAATGATCAAATTAGGCCTTTACAACATTATTACTACTATCTGTATTTTTTTCCTATTTCTGTTGATTACAGTCCCTTACAGTGTTATATCCCACAACCTGGGGCAAGGTAAAGTGAAGTTTTGTGCATTGCATTTTTGTGTGGTCAACATCATTCTTTAGATTTTAGTACAGTGTGGCAGTATTAGTAAATTCTTGTGCAGCACACTTGTTCACATATATAACACTCGCTGCAGTGCCATTCCATACTATTTTCTGTAATTTTCGTAAGTTTCCAGGAATTTTGTTGGTTAAGGTTTCAAGTGCTTCTCTTTATCAAACTTAATGTTCCAAATAGAACCGGTATAAGTGTAACTTTTAATTGCCACTCTCTTTAACTTCTAGATCTTTGTACAAAAACATTTCTTCATACTCTAAAGTGACTGTGACAGTGACATTCGTCACATTTCTCAGCGTGTAAACCATCATATTGTTGGCGTATTTTGCAGTGTAGATACTGTCCTATTTTGTATTGTCGATCTTTGCATTCTTTGACGCAAGTTTTGAACATTCTGAAACTAGCTGATTACTTCTCTCCCTGTCGTCTTCGTATAAACTGCATCTACGATCAGCTTCATATTTTATTATAATAGCTCAACAATTCCTTGCCAACAAGGCTCTGCTCCTGCGCTGGTATAATGTATCTTTCAGTCTTTGTCTTAAGCCCACCACATTTCAGCTACTGATGGGTTCTAAGTTGGTTAGTATCAGCATCTTTACTGTTGAATCCTTAATAGCAATACAAAGACTTTTGCCCCGAATACCCAAGATAATCCTTTTTTTATCTCTTTGTTTTAAAACTTCTACTAGTTTTGTCGGTTGTGTATTTTCCATTTTAATCGGTGTTGTAATACATTATCAAATTTTTGGATTCGGCAGCTCACGGAGTGGACTCCTTTTGGTTCTCTGACCTGTTCAAACGTTGTAGCATCCAGTGACTCTAGGTATTTATTTCTGTAACCCAATTGTTCAGGTTACGTACATTGGCTTTACTTGTAACAACCACTTCCCTCCTTCAGACATTCGGTTATAAACTCTGTCAACATCTGCAACATCTAAGCACTTGATAACCATGTAACTGATCTGTGATTTTTTGAATCTTTGTTCTCAAACGTATTAGCGAAGAGACAGGTGATTCCTTCAGAAAGCCACTTTGGGATTTTGTCTGGCTTACTTGTTATCTCCGACATGTGTTTTGCCAGGAATTTGGGCGTTGCAAACATATGGCTAGAAACTAGAACTTCGTCTATAGAGCCGAATTCCACTTGTGTGAATCTTTTAGCACATCCCTATTATTACAAAATCTATCAAAGTGGAACTTCAGTCTATCTTCCTCTTGCTCTTTCTGTTTTGAACCAGAAACTATTCTTCATGTTTTCCCAGCTACCAAACATACATTCAGGAAGGTCATTATACTTGACAACACAATCCAGCATTACAGTATTTGGCAGGACCTGTACAATCTCTTTAAGGCTGTACCACACACGCTGATATCTGTGGATTCTTATCGCCATGTATTATGAGCGGAGATTCCTTGTGACCTAATTAGCTCTTAGTTATTACTCAAAAATAGCTGTACATACTTGAATTGACGGTGAGGTATGTGCAACGCTTTAAACATAGACAACAAACACGAGCCCTTTCTTTCCATGACTAACTACATACCGCATACACTGTCGTAGAAACCAACAATGGGCAAACCCTGAAATGTTACTGTTTGAATAATTTTGTTAGTAAAATACTTAATTCTGTAAAATAGGCAAGCTAATGCAAACTACCTTGATTACTGAGAATTCTAATTGCATGTGTATATAAAATAAGTTTCCATTATTATTACTATTATTATTATCATTATTATTAATAAAATTTATTATCAGTATTATCATCATCATTTCTTGTATTTTTCTATTCTGCTCACCATTAGTGCCGGATCCAATCTAGGTTTGGGGGCTCCAAAAAGTAGCCAGTTAATGTCTATCTGATCAACAATATTTTCCTACGAACTTGTCGATCAATTTTAATGATGTTTTTTGCTCTGAAATGTCTGCCACATCTATCATGATGTCATATCTACTAACTTTTATGGTCTTATGGTGGACTTGCATATCCCAAAGCATTGTACCGTTTTCATTTTTACTTTAATATGTATAGTTGATGTTATTGAATCTAAACCGGAGACCTGGTGCCAGGAACGTTGCCGTGATTTTTCTTCTTCATCTGTGTTGCTCTTGTTTTGTGCCCAGGCATGGGTAATATAAAAAATGAATTCTGTGAATGAAATTTTTAAGCACAGATAAAATTATTAAATTATTGATATATTTGCAGTAAAACCACAAGCATTGTCTTGTTACATTATGGTTGAGTTGATAAGACAATTCTGAGTGTATGCGGTGCATTTGTCAGTATTATTTTTCGTGCTGCTTGGCGACTCGGTGACAAAAGTACTTGTTTGATGTAATTTTCAGTTCCCTTCTTGAGCAAATCAGAAGCTCTTGCTATCATGAGAATGTTGTCGTATTCAGGTATCACACTTTTTCAATTTCGAGTTGCAAATTTTTATACCTGTAACATTGTTCAAATTCCTTGGTAGTGATGCTGTCAGCTGGTACGGTCATGTGACTAAGTGGGCATTCAGTGCTGTTGGTATCTTAAACAACGAAGTCAGGGCGGTTGATTTTAATGGTACCATCAGTGTGAATGCTGACGTCCCATAGGATGTTTACTGGTCCTTTTTTAGTGACAGGCCCTGGGTGGTGTTCAGACCAATTCTTTTCAGTTGCATATCAACTCTTTTCAGTTGCATGTCAACTCTTTTCAGTTGCATATTAACTCTTTTCAGTTGCATATCAACTCTTTTCAGTTGCATATTAACTCTTTTCAGTTGCATATCAACTCTTTTCAGTTGCATATCAACTCTTTTCAGTTGCATATCAACTCATTTCAGTTGCATCATCCAATGGATATACTGTCCTACTCTGATATGTCTGTTGAGATATCTATTCGATGCAAGGATATACCATCTTGCAATTACGCGATCGACAGCCTCAGTTGACTTTCCACATATTTCACATTTCGGGTGGGCCTGGTAATGTTAATGGTAGTATTGGCTGGTAGTTTCTTGTAAAGACACACTGGTCTTCATATGCAAGAATGATACCTTTATGTGTCCGATTTATGTATGCAGCTTCCCAACCACCAATGGGTCTAACATTTGTCTACATCACCTTGGATGACACGAGTTGGGTATTATTCAGAAAGCGATTTGCCTCATCATTGTTGTTTGAACTGTCCTGTTGCTTGCCATTAGTCCTTTCGATCTTTGGTCCCAAAGCTAACAGGAGGGGGGAAGTCATTACCTTTACTACCTGCATCTTCTAAGTTGAGTTCCCTAGTGAATTTTCTGGCTTCTTTCAATATCTAGTACAATTTTTTCCAGTTTCGTGGGCTTAACGCCATTTCATCATCCAGTCATGGTTTGCATAAAGGTACTTTAGACGGCTTATAGAGGTTTCATATGTTTCAAGTTGGACAAAACCCCTCTTTACCTTCTTTTCTAGGCAATTATAGAAGATCAGAGTCAATTTTTGGATGATGCGTGTTATACCTTGCAAGTACTTTTCTGTTTTTTCCAAATTCAACTCTTTCAGGTCTTGAATCATCCAGCTTAAGATACTGAAGTTGTAGCAAACCACAGCCACTGAAATGCTATAAAATGCTGTAATTTTATTCTTTGAGCTCAGTTCTGTACTTCACATTAAATGAAGTCGTCTGTAGTAATCTCTCTTAACTCTTTTTCCCATTCGAGCGTGCTGGATTCATACCTCTTCATTGACACTAACTTAGTTGTAGACTTCTTTCTGATTCAATCACAAATTTTGTTTGATACATCCAAGTCGATTGATGATGTGGTTCTCAATTTCTCTTTTGTGAATCTATATTTAGCTCAGTTGTCCAATCCAAATACCATTCCAATACTCTGTTTAACAAATTTTATGATCACCGAAAAAATCTTGTAGATTTTGTGGCCTTCAAGTAACCTGGAGTGCGGGACGCTGTCAAAAGCTTGAAGGTAATCAATCCATGAAGTGCAAATATTACGGTATCTCCAGTAGCAATTTTTCACGATTAATTCATTTATAGGTAGCTAATCTTTGCAGCTATAAGAACATCCGTTTGTAAAGTATTGTAAAAGTAATGTATAGTACTAGTAATTTTTACGAGACACTATCAGGTGCATCGAAGCATCCCGCCAGAAATTTGCCCGGTTAGGCCGGAACTACTGAAGAGATGCTCGGGTTTAAAATCAGAGATTTCCTTCTGCTAGGTGGACTGCCAACCAACACTAACGAGCTCCACTTACCCAAGGTTAACAGTTACTTTACCTATTATACTATACCTAATAATAATAATAATAACAATAATAATAATAATTAATAAGAACAATAGTTAATATTGTAATCAATATTATTTTTATCATCATCAATGTTTTGTCGTACGTTCGTAAAATAAAACAGTATCACTTAATTCAGCAGTATTGTCTCTGAAACTGTTCACAAATCTCCTCAACTTTTTAAGACTTTCTATGGCATAGTCAAACAGTGGAAGACAAGTCTCCTGCAGTTTCTTTGAAGCGGTCTTCCTTCCTAAGTTCTTTTAACCTCGTTTTTAAATCTCCTTATAGTGTTCTGCTTGCATTTATTACAATAGGTACAATCTTGACTTTTATACTCCTGAAGTTTTGAATATATTACAATTTCTATGTTTATATTTTTTATGAGCGTTAAGATATCATTATTATGTTGATGGGGTACTTCTTGAACATCAGGTTGCGGGTTCAAATCCTCAATTACTCAGAACGTGCTTTAAAATTCTCGCAGCAACAGCTATACATCCTTGAATTGACGGTGGGGTGGGAAACAAACCTGGACAAAAATGATTGTTGCGTCCTTTGATTCGTAATTGGCATTCCATATTTTCGAGGGTTAGCATCAGAAATCTTTCCATTAGCTCTTTAGGTATATTCGGTCAATCTTGTATTACTTTCAGTGAAATATGCAACGCTTTAAATATCGACAACAAACACGAGCCCATTCTTGTCACGTAAGTTACCAATATAATCATCCAAACTACATAATACACATTCTGTCGTAGAAACCATCCCTGGACAAACCCTGAACTATTACAGTTTTAACAACTTTGTAAGTAAAATATTTAATTCTGTAAAATAGGAAAGCCAATGCAAACTACCTTGATTAGTGAGAATTGTAATTGCTGGTGTTTGGATAAAAAATAATGAAAAGATTGCATTACTAACGTCTTTTGTTGATACCCCCTACTTGGAGAGTATTACTTTGTAAGAGTGAATAAAGAATAATACTTGAAAATATTCTTATTCTTAATTTGGAGAACAAATATGTCATGTTAAGTTTTATTTGCAGTATTAGTATTATCATTATTATTATTATTATTATTATTATTATTATTATTATTATTATTATTATTATTATTATTATTATTATTANTATTACAGTTTTAACAATTTTGTAAGTAAAATATTTAATTCTGTAAAATAGGAAAGCCAATGCAAACTACCTTGATTAGTGAGAATTGTAATTGCTGGTGTTTGGATAAAAAATAATGAAAAGATTGCATTACTATTACTGATACAAACGTCTTTTGTTGATATCCCCTACTTGGAGAGTATTACTTTGTAAGAGTGAATAAAGAATAATACTTGAAAATATTCTTATTCTTAATTTGGAGAACAAATATGTCATGTTAAGTTTTATTTGCAGTATTAGTATTATCATTATTATTATTATTATTATTATTATTATTATTATTATTATTATTAATTGCTATTGTTTAAAGCTGATGAAAACTCTGAGTAATATGCCCGAAGGAGAGTATTACTACAAGAGTAGATGAAAATATGTAAATGTGCTGATTAAAAAGAAAAAACCATGTGAGGAATAAAAAATTATTACCACCATTAAGTTTACTACCCTAAGGCTCGTTTGGAAGGTCTGTTCATCGAATACCAAGCTATGATAAGTAGCTTCAAACACTCAACAACTTTCACAGTATTCCAGCTCTTCCAAGAATTTTCATAGTATTACAGCTCTCCCAAGAATGTTCATAGTATTCCAGCTCTTCCTATGCTGATTCCTGAATGCAGTGGAAAACAATTGACACTTCTAAATTCTTTCCCTCTCTTAATTTTCTTGGGAGGCAGCTGAGTGCCCCAACAATAATGGAATCACTTCTGCTTTAACATTCCATATTCTCATTACTTCAAGCTTTGGCTCACTAAATTTGACGACCTTCTCCCATTCTTTTTCTTCCTTGGATGAGCAACATTGATATCTACATCAATGAAAAAACACTCGTAGAAATTCTAGTAGTAGTTGTTGTTGTTGTTGTAGTTTTAGTAGTAGTAGTAGTGGTGGTGGTAGTAGTAGTGGTGGTGGTAGTAGTAGTGGTGGTGGTGGTAGTAGTAGTAGTAGTAGTAGTAGTAGTAGTAGTAGTAGTAGTAGCAGCAGTAGTAGTAGTAGTTCCTAAAGTGTCTTCCTGTTGATTTTAACTTTGTTTTTTTTGGTATCAGGCTCCTCCTGGAAGTTTAGGGTAAGTTACATTGGTGCCTTTCCTAGCTAGCGCCCATAACCTTACTGATCATTCTAGATGACATGAAAAAGAGCAGACATCTACACTAGTTGAGTGTTTTCTTTGGTAATATAAATGAAGATCACTTGCAATCACCAATGCTTATGCTCCAGTCTTGATAACCTGTGGAATCATCTGTCTTGTAACGAGGTAACATTTAGTCCTTCCTTTCTATTTCAATTACAATCAGTTATTTAACTATCACTACTAACATTAGAGTTTCTTATATTAAGGAGAAACCTGCAAGCCCTGTTTTTTCTTTGCTTCAGTGATCTAAAATTGTAGCAGAAAACAATCTCAAAGTAAGAGCTTCTTGTCCAACCTCCCAGCAATAATTATTTTCTGACTTACACATTGGGTAGTGATAAGCAGCTAATAGTTCTGAGAATACTAATTTGGAAAATTTGGTCAACATAAATATATGACCCAAGGCTTAAACAATGGAAGGTTAAAATTATACAATTTCAAAACGAAGGTCATTACTATTATACAGTGAACATGACTCTTGTAGTCAAAAAACAAAATCAAACACTGTTGGGTAAGTCCAAAACACACTTTTATCATAAAGGAAGAATAAGTATGACCCTTCACACGGTACTATTAATAATGCTCTCTCTGGTTTTATAACACAAAATAGAATAAAAGCACAATATCAGCCTTGCATAGCTAAGTTAACCCACTTCTTAGATTTGTCCTTTGGCAGTTACCATAAATAGTACAAAAAATACTCCCGGGTGTGTTGTGCTTAAGTAAAAAACCTATTCTTGCAAAAATACAAATTTATCAGAGGGCTAGCCTAATGGAAATACGGTAAATAAAACTGGTACGGAACAAGAAAAAACTACTTCACGACTGATGGTGGTAACGGTCTTTTACAATGAATTAAAAAACACTGTAGCAAGCACTTCTGCTTTTTATCTTCAGCTCAGCGAATCGTAACGGAAAATAAATTTGTAAGAAAGTAATTTTACATAAATGCAGGTTGACAAGGTTGGTTGGTAACATGTCCTTTGTAGAAGTTTTCCTTAAAGGTTAATTGAAAGAAAGGTTACTGCACCAACCAATTCTTTTTACTTTTTCTGGAACCAGTAACAATCTGCACATTTCCACTGAACCAGTTTTATTGAATGAACCTTTCACAACTTGACAACTACCAACACCTAACATGCTTTCTGAATGGCTAAAACATAACCTATCAAGTGACACTATATTCCTCTACGCATAAAATGGCTACCTTCTCTAATAGCTCATAATGCACCCAGGTGTGATGTGCTTAAGTGAAGAAGCCAGCACATAATGCTGGCCTCTTCATGCAGTCTTCTTCATACTTCAACTAAAGGTCCAAAAACATTGCAATACATATGAGAAACAACAAGTACAAGTATGAAGTAAAAAAGATCTTAGGGTCAAAGGACTTCTTTTTCTTTATTGTAACTACACTCACCTAAAAGAGTTTGCGATCGTTTTTTGTTTTCTATTTGTTTTTTCATAACGCAAAAGTACATATCATCTTTGATTACCCACCTGGCAGCACCAAGTTTTATCAACGACTGCCAAGGTCAGGTTATAACCATAACCATTGTGCAAGGATGAGCGTCTCCAAACGTCTCAGGTCTTACCTGTCTCTCTCTCCTTCTCTTTTAATGAGTTCCACATGTTAGGAAGCAAGTGAAGGTCATAACAATGGAAAAAATTGTGCATATCAACAGATCCTTAGAGTGAGATGGGCCATCTAGTAATTTTGTGAATAAATAATGAAACAGTGCCAGACCGTACAACAGGTAACCATAAATATTCATAACGATAGATCACGGGATAACAAAAAATAACAGAGTGGTTTCCGAAAGGAAAGAAGGCTCTCCATACAGATTCCTGAAGAATCATGACAGATAAGTTTTAACTAATGTACCAAAAACTATCCTGGTGTCAACGACAACGTTTACAAAGTAGTCTCAATATTTCAATAATTTTTATCACTACAGATAACAGTTAAGTGAAAATAAAAGTCCTAATGCTTAAAACACATGGCCCAGTACCAGCGATATGGGAGGCAGGTTTCTTTCCTCTTTCATATTTATTCAAACCAAATTCCTTTGTCTGCAGTCTTGACAAGAATTGCAACAATATCTTTCATAATTCACTGCCACCTAATTTTAACAATTTTCTTTGTCACCTATCTTCTTGGCGGGATGGCAAAATTTGTGGACTGGAAAGTAAGTTAGTACTTTGAGACACACCTTAAAATAAACCTTCGTGCAATGCCAAAGGACGGGGATGTAAAAATATATTTCTGGGAAGTAAAAATGACTAGATAATGACTGTGCTTGATTCAAAGTCTTTGATTTGCAAAAACCTCAAGCCTCCTACTTGCTTAGGCTGGTGAAAAGGTCCAACCAACGGGAGACAAATCCCAAACATGCTCTGCCTGTGAGTACAATTCCAGTTGGTCATAAAGCATAAGCAAAAGTTTTAATCCTACCTGTTATGACTAAATAGTTATACTTTTTTTCTTTATGAAGTTATATTTCACACATAAGAAAAAGGAGATGTGGCTTCGTGTGTGGTTGCATGCAAACAAGACGTTTCAGGTTCGATCTCCTGAGCGGGAAAAAGCTCTGCAGCTCTACAATAATAGCTGCTGATTGGTATTAGGATGAGTAAATTTTAAACTGCCACAACAAAGTCCCTGCTTAGCGCACCGCCTGAGTCCAAAAAACTGGAAAAGGACGTTACGAAAAAAGACAAATTTATATGTATATGTATGTATATGAATATATATGGAGAACTGTTCTCAAGCTTCAATATGCCATGCAATAGAGGACAAAACTGTTCAATAAATGATCAATAACTACTTCAGTTAATTAAGTCCCAAAATGTAGAACTACGATACGTTAAAGTGGCTATGAAATGAGTGAGATACGTTTACAAAACCACATTTGTGACATTAATGACCATTCATTCCACATTTGACAGGATAAGCAAGGGTATACTGTGATATTCGCAAAACAGCACTTTCTGTTTCATCTGACAGCCAAACATGGGTTTGGCTGTCAGATGGAACAACTTTTATAAATTAAGGGCGAATTTTCTTGGTTATAGGATTCTTAAAATATAAACTATAAAAAGTAACTAAAATCTAAATTTATCCATAATCTTCCTTTTTTTCATTGTTTACTGGATTTTTTCAAAAACTAATTATACATATCACCATTATTTCAAAATTATCAGCATAGTCCACACAAACTACTTTTCGTCACTTGGCTGCTTCAACTCAAGGTACACCTAATATGTTTTACAAGTTTTCTGTTGAATTTTACTCAAGAATGTTATTTTTTTGGCTACGAAATGTAAAGTGAAAGAGTGTTTACAGAACCAATGTGACAATAGGAAGGCAGAACATTTATACTTCTCTCCACGTGAAAAACAGTCATGGAGCAAATGAATCAGCCCTTTATTCCCCCTCGTCAATATAACTTTCCGATATTTTTCTTTCGTTGTTGAAGAATTACCTATGGAAGTCAGCAATAAAGCAGTTATCTCTCTGACATAACAATTTTCTCAGTTGTTTCTCCATTCGCGGCATTCCGAATACCTTTGGAATTAAAGAAACAATTCTGTGTCACGGCACTTGGTTGGTACCAACACAGGCTTTCCAGGGGGTGGGCATTGGACATTTCTTTGGTGATTGCCCGACAAACCTTACTAATATTACCCAAAAAAATATCCAAGCAGAAGGCCAGCCGTCGTTTTAATCTCTGTGACCTGAGAACTGCCTGAAAACTACTTGGAAATTTGATCTGATGATCGCATATCAACTGAGCATGCGCGATCCATTACTCCAAATAAAGTTGGCAGCAGTCAAGAGATACTCAATTGAAAATGTTTCCTTACCTTTTTACAATCGACAATGTGCATTTTTGAATCCAACACTTCATCAGCTACTGTAGCATCTGTGAATGTGACAAAGCCGAATCCTCTATGATAAAATTTAAAAAATGCATGTGATGTAGTAAATATCATCAATTGTGCTCAATGTGAGCTAAAACTGATTAGGTAGGCAAAAAACTATGTATGATTACACAAGCAATGCTTGGCGCCTTCGTTAATTTTTTAAACTCAAAACCATTGTCATCGCACAATAACTGATTAAAATTATTAGGGGGGCTTATAAAATGGAATACAGTAGATTTTCTTGTTTGGAATTGAGCAATATTTTCACGTGTTATGACACCCTTGCCCAAAGCAATATGTACACTCCCCTTGTAATTGGGCAAAGTATCGCTGTTTTATGGGACACAATAACAAAACAAAACACAATCCAAAAGAAAAACAACCTCCCTGCCCCCTCCCACCCCTCCACGAACAAAGGAATGTTTACAAGTGAAACTGCGGCTCTCTGCTAAAAACATCAAATCATGCAAGATCGGTGTGACCAGAAATTCTGAAAACCCTGCACCAGCAAAACCTGACACGCCCACCTGAACAACCGTGGGGGAAGCAGTAAATAACAAACCCATTGACATTGTTTGTGCTTTGATCACGAAGAATAGGGTTAGAAGATGGTAGCTTTCATCTCGTACTTTTGGATGAAAAAAAATCGAGGAATTTGTCTTAAATACTGTGGTGGATCTATTGCTCGAAAACTGGCACACCGAAACTTTTTTGTTTATTTCAAGAGTCGCGTTTAGGGTAGTCAGGTTAGAAGGAAAGTGAACAATTACTGACCTACTGGTAATTGTTTCACAATGACCCTGCTCATGCTAAACTAACACAAATGGCATAACTGTGACTGAATAAACCCTACCTGGATCGTTTGGTAATTGGATCCCGCATGACCACGCATTCTTTGATCTCTCCAAACTTTTCAAAGTAAGCTTGTAGGCTCTCTACAACAAAAAGTGGCGGGAACTTAATAAAGCCTGAGTTGATTAGTTGCTGATATTAAAGGTTTGACTGAACAAACTAGATCTTCTGGGTCGTCATTCTGCTTCTCCATTGCAATCGTTTGACTCGTAAACAACCCCAGATAATCGTACAGTTCTGTTTATAACTCTTTGCTCTTACCAATTACATGGTCTTACCGGTAAGTAAAGAAATTGTAATTTTGGTGATAAACAACAACTTGATTCACCGGTTTTTTATGGTATACTTGGGGGTTACCAACTGACAAATAACTGGTAGCGATCACATGCCAAAAACCTAAACTCTAACTTTGACCACCGATGTAATACATCCTAAACAACAGGCAAAAACAGAAACGACAACTATTTGTATGTTTAGATGCGTTTAGTCTTCGATAACCATTGCTTAGGAGCAGTAGATAAGGATTATGCTTTCGATGTGTAAAGTAAACATCGTGAAGTGTGGGAGTGGAGATCTCAAATAACTAGTTGCCTACAAGCTGTTTAGGGGGGTTTTGGTCAATGTCGTACCTTAATAAAAACTAAGCCCTCCACACTGAGAACTTGACAACTATGACATTGCCTTCCTTTGTTACCAATCAAGAATCGTCATACTGCATCTTGCAATATGTGCAGGCCACACATACAGGTAAACGTCTAAAACTAAATATAAAGGATGCTTCTTTTATACTTTACCTGCCGTTGTCATGTTGTGCAATCCTCCAATAAACATTTTCCTGGCAAAAAAAACCGAAGACATTGATGACTACAAAAACTCGACACTGCCTCTTTGGTAAACACAAGATAAGAAAATTCGTTAAATCAGTTGCCCATATTCCTTTCTGATTTCTCCCACAAGTATCACAATGCCCCATGAGAATAGTAACCGGGACAAAACAAATGTATAAATCAGTAAACGAACAATATATTATGAGCAGTAGGTTCCTACAGAAAATTTCAAATTTTTACCCTGGATCATTTTTTGTTTCTGAGGATGATGTGTCCTGTTTCTCCTCGGCCATTTTGTGTGTTATCTATAGTTATAAAAAAGATCCTAAGTGTGCTACCTTACACATATACCTAAACTACATGGACAGGGCCTACTAACTATACAATGGTCCTGTCTATACTCTAACAGACGTTATGATAGCATGGACACGTGGATTAGCGCTCCAGTAATCACAATAGCAACTAGGCGCTGGGCACCCCATTTACAGACAGGTCGCCTTTCTATCTCGATGTTGATGCGTTGATTGGATGATTTGTTGACAGAAAAACAATAGACCAGACTACGTCAAGCAAAATTCTCCGCCCACCACTGTCTACATGATTTCAAATCAATCAAGGCGTCTCAAACAAAACTGCCTTGGTGAGTTTCTCTTCTTGTGATAGGAGAATGATTTTCTACAGATTTAGCACAGGAAAATCATTGGAATCGAGACTACAAAATTTTGAAAAGAATAGATTAAAGGAAAACATCAACTATTATACTCTTTGACAAAACGGTCAACGTAGTTTAAAAGGATTGAAATTTGGGTGAACTGTTCCTTTCAACATCTTTGTCCACAAGGCAGCTTTTGTTGCCGTCACAAAAGAGGTCTTAGCCTTGTTCTGAATTGAATAAGAAACGACTTAATGTGGAGGAATTTTTATGAGGGTAGAACAAGGAAAAAATCTTTTCAGACAGTACGTCGTCTGGGCAAAACAAGCAAATTTACACACGTGCTTCTTCTGTACCAGGAGCTGATTACAATCAAAGGGGGTCGTAAAACCTGCCTGTTTGCATGACTTCCTCAACCTGTTTGCACTCATCCTAACGACACAACGCTACAACCTAAACAAATTCTTGGTGAAGAATCGAAAAATGCAGCAAACTAGCTTTAAAACCCATGATTTCGGTTGCTTTGCCCTCTTTCCTGCACAATATAAGCAAAATGAAGTGTGAAAGTGATGCATGAGGAAAGTTTTTCCAGGCAAATACGAAGACAGGACACTATCCTTTTCCTTTTTCAATAAATATCGTTTGTAGCTTAGTTAATTTTTCTAGGAGTTTTTCCTCCAGTGTTTCAGATGTCTCCGTTTTTAAAACAGTGGCAGGAAGTTTTACAGAATCCTAAGCCAGTTTTTGCAAATGGTGTAAGACGTGAAAGAAGTCGACTAACAAGATAAACCCCCATTTCTGCTACTTTTAATTCCACAGCTATCAAGAGATTTAGGGGAATTCGGTTCACCATTGACTCAGAAGAAGTGAAAGATTGGATCTTGACCCCCAGATTCTCGCATCTGTGATATTTTGAACAACAGTCCTATCTTTTGCAGCAGCATATAAAATATATACTAAGTAAATACCGCTAGGATTCTGTATCTGTAAGATTAAAGTTCATACTTGAAGATCTTGAATCACTGATGGTACATTAATTAATACATTAATTCAAATTTGAAAACTAAAATGTTCATCATGCTGGTGAAATTTCTTGCCAATTGAAGTGATGTAAAAGTCATCTGTACACCGATTGAAGTTAAAAAAGTAGAAAATACCAGGAAAACGTCAATCTGAAATTTGAGCTACTCCAGATTCTCTCCTTGGCTTCCACCAGGTTAATTCAGGGGTTCCACTGCACTTCAAAAAAGGATATTGTAACAAGCTGATCTTCCACAGAAGAAAAACAACTTCCACAACAACCTTTCATTATATTTCCAGCTCTAACTAACCGTCGCCTGGCAGCCTCGACTATTTTTCCGGGAGAGCAGATTTTTTTAGGAACATAACTATCGTAAGCAAGAACTTCAATGCAAAACCTTTGAAGTGGTATGTATCAATTTTCAATTTCTATATACCTTTCCCTGCCACCTGCCTAATATTTCTCCTGGTGCAAACAGTTGAAAAATCTACTTTGCCTTTGAATGTCTTACCATATCAGACGCCCCTTTTCTGAATTTTGGTTACTTAGATTTGCCAGTGTGCATACAGAAGCTCAACTGGGCAAGAATTCTTTCCAAAAAGGCCCAGATCCATCAAAGACATGGTGGATATGTTGTTTTATTTGATATTCACTAGAGATGGGCAGTCGCTATAACAGGTGCATGCATTCACTGCTCTTTTGATTCAATACCGAAGTTGGGAAGCAAGAGTTTGAGTCTTCCTTATCCTTGACCTTGAGTAAACCCCATCCCGTTGTTAAGTAGATATTTATGGATTTCGAGGAATGCTAGATGTTATTACGTATCCAGATGTGACTTGGTGTCAGCAAGGGGGAAGGGTAATCTTATTTTTTCACATTGTATCGCCGATAAAGACAATACATAACAGTATATTGTTTCTAGCTGCTTTCCTCCCCGGCTCATACACTCATATAAAAGGTGGTACTTTTCCATGTTCCTAAATTCACTGAAATAGGGGTGTAAATGAACATCAATCCTTGGATCTAGGATACTGAAAAAGGGACGTTTTCTCGCCCTTAGACAGAGATTTTAAAATAAACGGTCCTTCCTAGAAAAAATGCCCCAAATAAACTTGTCTAGCTAACAACGTATAACGTTTAGGAGACACTTGCATTTGAAAAGTTTAACTGGAATGTCAATGAAAAGAGTGAATTTTAAAAGTACAATGTCAGTGAAAAGGTACTAATATCAAATACTCTGAATAAGGATGAGTAACACTTTTTCGAGCGCACCCGCTGAGCTTTTCTCTCAAAGTTTTGAAAAGCTACGAAAAAATTTAACACTCAAGTTCTAAAATTGCCTCAGGGCCATTGTAACAATTGGAATTCTTTTGCATTGTTTAACACAGGATACAAGATATTTGGGAAGATATCTAAAAAGAAAACAATTTAGAGAAAATCACTGTCATTTAAAAAATCTACCGGCTTTGGGAACTTATGTCAGAGGCCAAATACAC
Organism: Morbakka virulenta; assembly: GCA_003991215.1. Taxonomy (NCBI): domain Eukaryota; kingdom Metazoa; phylum Cnidaria; class Cubozoa; order Carybdeida; family Carukiidae; genus Morbakka; species Morbakka virulenta. The sequence continues at coordinate 760,187 of RDPX01000274.1, forward strand.
TGGTCCTGAGTCATAAGTTTCAGGTGTCAACTGAATTTTCAGGTCGATAGAGCACCCTGTAAGACGAAACTGATGCTCAATATACCAGATAAATTGAAATATATTTCCAGATAGAATCAACAACACTCACTTTTAATCATTGGCTTTTGGTTTAATCACTGTGTCAAGGGAATAAACTACAAATAGAGGATGGTTAAGTAGATAACAATTAAACAATGTAAATATTGCAAAACACCATGGGAAGTGAAAATTACAAGCAAAGATGTCAAGCTGAAACTTGCAATAAGTGTAAAAAAATCAAAATACAATAGGTGATAAAAAAAATGACATAAAACCTAAAAATGAATAATCGCTATGGGAACGTTAACAAATAAAAAAAGAAAACGAAACTTTGGTTGAGGAATTCGTTAAGAAAAGCTTGAGAATAATTTAGCTTTCCCTGAGAGATTTGAAAAATTTGTACTAATTACAGACTATTAAATTAAAATTAAAAAGACAGTGCGCAGAAAAGCTTTAAGGGCGTTTATATTAGATGCATACTCATATGGAAAAGGTAATGTCCGTCGGTCGGTCCCTTAATCAGTAGGAAATGCTTTTCTTAAAACAGAAGGTATGGGAATGCAGTCTCTTCACAATGTATAGACAGACTTTGAGCAAATTCTACGGAATTTTATGTACATGCAACAATTCAAGCCTATAACAAGAAGACAAACTGTCGAAGATTCTCCTGTAATTAAGGGTATGAATAAGAAATGCTATCATTTCTCCTAAAATAAAAAAAATAATAAATAAATCCTGTGGAGGAACCACGTTTTCTTATTATGATACTCTCACTGGTAAGCAAAAACCAATAATAAAATTCGAGTGCTTTACAAAGTTTAGGTGCTCACCGAGGAATCTGGATACACCATCCAACATGAGCCATTTCAGGGTAACAAACATAAAAATGTATTGCCAGCACAAACCATTTGGGATTAGGTGAACATGTTATTCTCAATCTGATGTTTCTTTTACTATTGAACGTTAACTCCCAGGTGTATATCGAGAATTTTTTTACGTTGTGACGTCTTCTGTGGTTCCTTGCAGAAACCAATATACACACAACTGGGTTTCTCAACGAATGAAAGTTTCCTAAATTTTGAAAAAATCTTTTGGAAGAACTGCAAGGAATCGTTGAACAACGTTTAACTTTCAAATAATTGTCTGATTCAAGGAAGGCCGTAAAAACGAACTGAAATAAGGCAGTGCATCTTCCATTGATTCTGTACATCTCGCATCTAATTGGCTTTCATCTGAGCTAATCAAATTAGTCCAAAGGTTAAACAAGAAAAAAACCCTCTATGTACAAAAACTATGTACCTGAAGTCTGCTGACCAACCCTGACCTGGTCTAATTGCATCACCTGATTTATAATATGATTAAATATCCACAATTTACACTCAAAAAATACGAAGTTGTTCATGCGATATTGTATAAGCTAGGTTGTAATATCAGGAGGGTACCCACTGTAGTTGCTCTAAAAAATATACCATCTGCTGTCTGGTATGAAGAAGCCAATGACTACGAGGTCCCTGCTGAGAAACAGAATAAATGCAAAGTTTGCAAAAATAATTCGAGAAAAAACTACAAAAAGTTGTATATATTTGCGTGAGGACTATTTTCTAACTTTCTTGCAGAATGAAAGGAGGCAAAATAGCAACGGAGTTTTTTAAAAATATATCAGAGTGAAGTTTCCCTCTTACATAGGATATCACAAAAAAATATCGGCCACATGTCAAACCTAAGATCCAAAGATAAAGCTATATTTAGAATTTGTGGTGGTGACCTTTGTGTGCATTTCTTAAAATGGTGGTAACTTAGATTTAATTGTCGAAAACTAGTACATCAATCCCAAAACCTATTAAACGCGATGAACAGTTTGGCCCCTGTGTGAAGGGTGGCAGAATTTTCACTGATTCATAAGCATAAAAACTTTTTTGTCCAACTTAGAATCAGCCTTCCTCCTATTTAAGAGTCAGTCATCTTCAATGTAATTGTGTATCTAACTTATGATACATATTTCCACTGTCAGCAAGCACAGAATTCCTCTATAATGTGCAAATTGACAAGAAGGAAATTAAAGTCAACATTTTTATTCTGAAGAAAATCTACTAATAATTTGATTCGTTTTAGAGTACTAAGAATATTGTTTTTATTGATTTCTTATTATTTTTTCAGTGTTCGCAGCTTATACTTATATTGTAAATATATATATATATATATATATATATAGCCTTATACCCAGAATCCGAGGAATAAGGAATTATTGTTATTATATACAATCTTTACAATCTCACTACGCTATTTCTTGGATCCAGGGCTTTGTACCAGTTCATTATTATTCTTGTGTCCCTATGCATTTCTTTGATTTAATCACTTTGTCATTTGGTAGCACTGTGCCATTATCCCTACATCTGTGATAACATTTGTTACAGTCTAAAGCAAATCAAAAAGCCAACTTTTGTCTTTCACAACCAATTTAATATCATCCATAAAAACACCAGGTGTGTTCTGTACGTCAAGTCTACATATTTTCATTCAATATCTTCTCAACATTGGAGGCAATACCAGCCATGCACATTCATACACCTAACCATGAATTGGGTACTAAATCATACGCCTTATAGTAGTCTAACCTCACCATTGGAAGACTCTTCCTGGATTGCTTCGCCTCTTTTATCATCCTTTGATTAAAATACAACAAATCGCTTGTCCCTCGACTTCTTTTCTTGGGACTCTTCTGTTCTTCAGTTAATAGTCTGCTGTCTATTAAAATTGCATATACATTCTCTGCTTTGATACTCCTGACTAGTTTCCAGCACGAAGAAAGATACTTTATCGGACGATAATTGCTTGTTATATTGCTTTCTTTGATGTCTTTCATTATTAAGACTGTTCCTTCTTGTGTCATCCACGATGATACATTTCCTTGTCTGAGGCAGTCATTTAATTGAGAAGCAGTTTTTTCATGAAACCTAGAGAAATTCTTTAACCAAAAATCTTAAACCAGTTCTGGCCCAGATGAGTTCAAATTCGAGGTTGTAGCCAGCACTTATTTCACATTCTTCACTGCAATAACCAGATATTATTATAAGAGCAATTATTATTATTACTATTATTATTATTATTGATTGTCGCACAACTTGTCACGCATTATTGTCGATGTTTCAGTGGTTGTAAAAGAAAAAAGAATTGTTTAGTAATCTGGATCATCAAACGTCACATTCGATTAGATACCTATAGCCACCTGCTCCTTAGACCACAGGAGACGGACACTATAAAAACACGCTCGAATACACTTACGTGTATATATATACATAATTATATATTTAATTATATATATATAATTATATATATATTTTTCTGACAGATTAGGTGTATTTAACAGGTACGTATCAAATGGTTTATATATACTATTGTGGTTTGCCAAGGTGCCTACAGCTCTAATAAGCCCTTTTTCGTTGACTAAAATGATTTTTCTCTTTCCTAGCTTTCCTTAACTTGAAAGTATAAGAAAAATAAAATTATCCAACCAGTACAAACCTATGCTTCAAACTAATGATTTTACAGTTCCCTTTTACTGTGGTTAACTCTCTTCTTTTTTTGGAAACCACTTTTGTAATTGCAATTTGAAATATTTTTTTTTGACGTCTCATTTGCAATCTTCCGTAATCAAAGAACTCAATTCTCTATATTTCGTCAATTTTTCATCGCCTGCTTTTTTCTTTAATCTATCCAATCATCCTTTGGAATACACTTTCTTTAGAGAGCACAGAAAGTGTATTTCAAACGTAGGAGAAAAACGGGCACTGGGATCAAGTAATATTTAAAAGATAAAAGCAATTGAAATGGTTGTTAGAGAACGAACAGAACAGAAAAATCAATGAGATACTGTTAGAGATAGCTAAGGAGAACGAATGCTTAATGGGCAGAGGCACCAGTGAGAAAAATGTGGATTGGGCATTTTTAGTGGAGATCGACTGTGTAAGAACCAGAACGCAGGGTAGATGGGAAAAACAGGGAGAAAGGAAAGGATTGGGTTGTTGGATTAATTAAAAAGCATGTCGTAAAATGAAAAGAATAGCAGAAAATAGAATTACTTAGTGAAGATGGATGCCAGGACTGGCCATTTTTCAGACAGAACTTTACAACGGTGATTACAAAGATGATGATTTGCAGTAAAGTCTCAGGTGTCCAGTTGCACACAGAGCCAGCGTTGCTTTTGTTGTCTGTAGAAATTGTATAACACACTTATGCATGTATAAAAACTGAAAAAAGTTATTAATATATTCCCTTGAGTATGATTACAGTGGTAATCAAAATGGAGTGAAAAAGTAAAACACAATCCTCAATTAGAATATAATTTCTTGTATCTCTTTTTTTATATTAAAATCTATGCTTGAAAATGAATTTTTTTTAAAGAGAAACATACACTACCTTATTCTCACAATGAAATCGACTAAACTCTCAAAATCGGTATTCATTTGCCTGAATGACGATATTAAGAATTATATTTCTTTTGAGTTTATATACCTATTGAGATCAGATTTTCAATGTCCAATTTTCAACATTTTTACAGAGAGATATGCAGTAGGAATATACATATAAATATCGTAATAAGTGGAGCATTGCCATAATACCTTTGCATGGGACGTAAGTGGTTCCAACTGACTGCCCTGCTAATAAGAACCAAAGGAAAAACAATCTGGTTGCTAAATCTCTGTTGTTTTAAAGATCGCCTTAAATCCTGTAAGATCTTAAGTTATATTTTGGCCAAAAAGGAAATTTTGGGTTCAATTTGATTAATTATGAGATACTTTAATGTATCTACAAAGGGCAGCCTTGTTATGGTGGATTTGCATGGAGTTGGTGGGTCAAAGTTCATATGTGTTAAATGAAGTCGTAAGTTTCTAGCAATTCGATCATGAATCAGTTAAACTTAATTATATAGTCACCACTGAACTCTAATGCAGCTGTGTTTCCAGAGTCGATTAGGTAAAAAAGGCTTAAACTTTTACCCTAATTTTTTATGTTGAGAAATTATCAAACGACGATAATTAGACTGTTACCAATAAAAGTTTCTTAGAAACAATAACAAAAAGTGAAGTTACATGTATTTGTGTGTGTGTTTGTGTGTGTGCGTGTATAAGTGATTAAAAAGTAATTGAATATTGATAACAGTGGGATGGCGACCAAAATTATTTTAGTAAATTTGTAGCGAGAAGACCTTTATTTTAAATATATGTGTATGTGTTATAGACGAGTACTTTCACTACCTTTGTCATCAAACTCCTGGAAAACTATTTTCTCGTGGTACACCTGCTACAACAAAAATTTATCTCAGGGATAGAATTAGGAACCGTAAATAATCTGGTCAGCCCCCAAAGAAGATTTTCGTACTCTGAGATCATTACGGATGATACCTAGTGAGAGGAAAGGATTTTAAAACGTACAGTTGATGCAAATACCAATTAACATAAAATTGGTTGTCATTGGAAACTTGTAGTTGAATACTAAAAGATGATATTCATATACTTCACGCTTTTGATGCGGTGATCTTGCTAGGGAAATATCTCATTAAATTATAGGGGCAATTGGGTAGTAGAGACTCATAAAAATTGTAAATTTACGGTCACAAGTTTTTATAGAGGCCACCCCTTGCTAGTTTTTGAAACAGGTGTCAATTTTGGAGGAAACGGAGCAGTCCTTCAAAAGAGAACACTGCTCACCCAAACTTGAGGGAGTGTCCAGTATAGATGGCATAGATATTTACTGTTCAACCAACAATAAGCTTGTCAGCTACCTGCAACAGACGGTGAATATATCATCGTTATTAACCTAAGCCACTCTTCACATGTTTAGTATGATGCACGTAATTTGCATTGGCCACTCAGTATGACATAGCTAATTAAAACCTCTCTTAAAAACACAAACCACCTCGATTCATTTGTAGGAGTAAACTAGTTTGCAATTTCCCTCGGGCAGTGAGCGTTTGCTCTCTCCATATGTACATGCAAAGTCATAACACATTTCAGTCTAGCTGGAGCCAATATACTCCACAAATAAACTTTTATTTTACGCTCGATTGAAAACGTTCCTTTACTTCTGGTAGTTGTAACAGCAATCACTATTAGTATCCTGATGAGAGTCATAGTTTTTGAATAAATTGAACACATTGCAGGTTTAATTTAGCAGATATAGCCGAGAATATCCAACATACTGGTTCATCTTCGTGCTTCTTACAAGATTTTGGTTGAAAACCTTGGGCGCAGACGTGTTTGGACAAGCTACTGAATTTCGACGTTAGTTACATTTATGTGAATATGTATATGAATGTTAACTACGGTTTTTTTATGCAAGAATAAATCTGCTCTTGTATACTTATTACAAAGGATAGCAAATGCTAGTAGCAAATATTTTGAGGATATTTTAGAACAAAGAACTTACGAGATTCAGCAATAACACCTGGACAAACCAACGTGTGCTATACTGCTACTTTCTGTCTGGTTTTATTTTACTGTTTTTGTACCAGTAAACAAACGGTTTCACAGGATGATTGAATAAGTATTACTCTACACAGCCATAGGTTATTTACCGAATAGCTGAACAGAAGAATTGTAGAAATTACCGGAAAGCCTCAAGGGTATATAATTAATGAAATAAAAAGACAATTGCAACATTGGTGAGGAAATTGTTTTAATAAGAAAGTTTGCGAAAATCTTGGGACCGTCTTTGAAACATCGGTTCATATTTATCTTCTTAGAAACAATGCCCACCTTTTATCTGTTTCTAAAGTGAAAGTTCATCTTGCCAAAGCAGGGTTCAGTTCAATAGGTGTAAGAATATTGAATGCATTGGCCATCGACCTACGGAAAACTGAAAGTACCACACATTCTAGAAAACCTGTCAGTAAACATTTGAAAGAAACTCATTAATTTTTCTTTGGTAAATAATTGCAACCTTTGTATGAAGTAATAGCCTTTTTATACGCATTTTTATATCAGTTAACTTTAACTTATATTTTATACTTTTATTTGCATCTATTTTAATCTTTTTGCACAGGAAATATATTATTAGTAGTGAAATTAACACTGAAATGTTTATCCTAGATAAATATTTTTTAGAGTATAAAAAAAAGAAATGTAATTTTTTGTTTCTAATTGAACCTTCAATGGAATGTTGTGAATGTCTTCTTAATAGAGTTTTGTTACGAATGTAAATTCATTACAATAATTGTCAATGCTTGAGCGCATAGCCTTGGTAAGAAGATCCTTAACATATCTTAGTGCTTAATAACAAGGCTGATCCAATCGGTTCGTAACACAGTTTATCACTGGAGTCAAGGCCTCAGAGAAATTCTCTTTGTATATATCAGTTACAGTTTAAAGGGAAAATATGCTCTGCAGACCCCAGCTTATATCGTTTCAGCATTTAGGTCTACTTTGTGTTAACAATTGTTTAGTCACACCCTCGGTTTCTTTCTTTTTTTTAATCTCTGAAGTATCTTTGTAGACCTTTTTATCATTTCTCTGTTTTGAAAAAAATTCTTGTATCAACTTGGCCATGGTTTAACCCTCTGAGATGATAGGTCGTCATGTTGTTGCCCCTTAAGTAAGTTGCCCATATAACGCAAGATTGTTTGTCCAAGCGTCACACCAAACTAAAAAAATGAAAGGTTTTCACCTGTGCTTCAAGACCCTTACAAGTGACTCTGATGTCCGTGTCCTTGACGTCTGAATAAGATTCTTATCAGAAGTACTGCAACACTACTTAATTGTCAAAAACACTCTCCAGCCTATTTTTTCTGACAGCATAACGTGTCGGGCACAGAGTTCTGAAACCCAGTGTTTCAGGAGCGAGGTCTTGTTTCAGTTTTTCAAACATAGTACCTCGTTTCAAAGAATACTCCTCAAGGTTCAACATCTTATATCTTGAATCCAAGGCAACATGAATGATTTTCGACTCTTTTACAATGTCTTCAATTGCTAAATTAGTACATGTACGTAACAGTTTGTAACATAGAACTCGCGATTATTTTTCACTGACTAGCTTTGCGCCCCTAGATTTAGCCTGGTATATTACTGGGTCCGTCATAATACTAACTACGACACAGGTTTATAGACATATTCATGTTAAACAGACAGTTCTCGTTGCATTTTGCCAATGTATTCGAATCAAGTGAATCAACTTTGTAGAGCCTAATGAACTCTTCGTGACCTACGGAATTCTCATCAAAATGTCTTAGCACGAACACACAGTACTTTATTTAAAATGCTTGCTGTTTCATCAGCCATAAAAAAAATAAAAGAAATAGTTTCATATGCTTTGGGAAGTATTATTACTCGTAGTATTGAAAAAGCCATAATTTGTAATAGTTCATTTTGAACTTCCGTAGAAATGTCCTACGAACTGAATGTAATTTTTGTTGGTTTCATCACCATAAACACGAATTGGTAATCCTTGACAATCAAAAAATGCTGACTAGACTGAGTCTTTTGCAAGTAGTTGAAGCCACCTTCTTTTTCTTGGGTGTTTAGTTGACAATGTTTTACCAATGTCTTGGTTATTTTTAACAGTGTTGTCAATTTCTCTATAAACTCGCCATGGCAGTTGGAGAAGTCACATCTTTTAAATGTCATAGTCTTAGCTTTCCAGTTAAATTAGTCTTTAGTTACAAACACTTTGTCCAGGTTTGTACCATTCAGTTTCCTTCTTGGCAGGCAACCATGCAAATATGAAAAACCACAAGGTCGTTTGCGTCGTCATAATGTAATCACGTTCTATTTGCAAAACATGAGTACTGAAAAAGTCATCGTAGGATAGTTTTGTGAGCTAACAAGAGTCGAGGAAATGTGAAAGTCTTGGGCTGGAAAGGTTCGCATGTCCATGATAGATGAATGTCCATGATAGATGAATGAAATCAGTAATAAAGAACTGTATAAAATCTGCCAAACGGATCCTATATCTACACTAGTAGCAAAGCGAAGATGGTCTATGCTAGGTCATGTCCTACGCATGGACATCAACACCCCCACCCAGAAAGCCCTTGAATTCGCCATATCAGGAGCAACAATGTATAAAGCCAGAATAGGACGCCACTCTACAAATCTTCTCAGCACCATCCGTGAAGACATCAAAAACTCCGGACATGGGCAACTCCGTACCAGAAAACAGCTCCAGAGCCTAAGGGGAAAAGCAAGAGAGAAGAAGAACTGGAAACGTTTCAACGAAGGTCTGATTGCATCTATGGGATGTCCTCGACTACCAAAGAAGCAGAACACAGAGGATAAGTAAGTAAGAGAAAATCTTGATAAACACACAGAGTTTAATATGCTTCCGTTAATCGTAACAGAAGGGGTTTTACCTAATTAGAGCACACTAGCTAAACCAAGGAGCTAGGAAAAAATTGACAGTGAAAAAATGGAGATGTTCAGGCATTTAACAACTTTTTTTCACACAGAAAAGAGTGACCAGGTTATGATCGAACCTGTCGGACCGCCGACAACAGCCTCGACATTTTATCTTCATAATGAATAGCCAAAAATTTTGATTGAATGTATAGTCTAATAAAATTTTTGCTAATTTTTTTCAGGAATGTTTTTTTGACTAATTTGATGTCAAGTGTTATTTTCTGAAGCTGTATGGCATTCGAGAAACTTCGTTGTGGCAGTGAAGAATTTCATGAGAGAATCTCCTTTACGATGCCAAAAATGGTTTACTTTGTAAGATTCCTAAGCTTTCCGTGTTAGGAAAATCGACTTCTGAAACTCTTGGTTACAGTTTAACTCTAACTTTTCCAAGTACTAAGCCGCAGCCTCCTTTTACGTGTACGCCAGTGCAATCCTACAATTTCGAAACTTCTTAATTCTTACCCATTGGTGGAAGCTGTCACAATAAAAAAAACAATTTACAATTTCTTTGGGAATGATTATGAGAAATAGTTAAGGCTGAAAACATGCCTTATGGTAGATGTTTGCTTGCAAACGACACTAATAAACATGCTAAGTTACTTCATCGCATTTATTAGTGTCATTTGTGTATTGTTATTGTTTTGTTGGGCTTCTAAAATGTATGTGTCATGTCATGCAGTTGACGTGAAGTTGCGAAAGGAAATAAGTAGGTGAACTGGACTCTGTAGTTAGTCTCCAGTTCGGATGATCCAGAGTCCTGAAGATTTTGAGATCCTCTATTTATTTACATTTTTCGCAGATCTGCTTTGATCAAGGATGGTACCACCTGTCAGGGTTCCAGCTGTAAGGAAAATAGCCATCCCGAGACCGAGAGAATCTTGGTTTATCAGACATTTGGCCTACCACTGAAACTGCGATTGCTATTACGTAAACAAAGCATAAATAAACAGTTATTTAAAGAGAAAATGGGTTTTTTAAAACAATTTTATCGCCACTTAAAATTTTATAAGTCATATATCTTAAACTCAACATAGCTCTATTGTCACATGTGAATTTCATGCAATTTTCCAATAAGTTCTTTCTACCTCTTTTCTGGGTGAAATATGCATTTGATTGGAAAGTGATCAGTGCTTCTGCGGAGCGAAAACAAATCAAGACAGTGCGGACATGAATTCTTTCAAGACAATAACTGTAGTTCTCGACTTAAGAAACTTTTATCATCGATCAATTATTGAAGTTCAATCTTAAGTTACGTTACTTTCCTAATACATACCAAAACTACTTAATTATCTAAAAAAATTATAATTCTAAAAATACTTACAATTAAAGTTGTAAAAAAATCTTGGAGGTTTCAAAGGGACATGCTTCTAAAAACTCTGTAGAAACAGACACACATGCACACACATTCTGGGGGCTACTCCACATCCTATGAGCCACTCCTGGAGGAGGCTGTTGTCTAGTACATAACTCTTTATACATAATTAGAAAAGACGTAAGAATAATAAAACTCATGCCCTGTCGACAGTCGGTTGTCGTTAGGAAGAGAAAAAGTTGGGCCGGTTGTTGAAGATAAGGAGAGGAATTAGATAGGGTCCTTTTTGTCACCAGACTTGTTCTTCTTGTGCAGTGAATACAAAACGAATATATCAGAGGTCTTTCAGAAAATAGTGTCGGAGGCTGTAAGGTCAACATCCTTTGTTATGCCGGTACTACTGTGCTAATCATTACATCTTGGAGTGATATGCAGGAACCTCTGCACGTCATTAACACCCACCTATGTCATATAATAATACCTTACACCAAACTCGTAACAAATCCAAAAGAGAGAGAGAACCTGACACGTCATTGTAGGTTCAGTAAAAAATTCATTGTACTTGATACATTTTTTGTCTGCTTCCATAGCACATACAGTTTTTTTATTTTTTTCACAAGTATTTCTTTCAAGTGAGCTCTACCTGTAGAGTAAGGGAATCAAAAATATCCTTAATATACAGCCATTCAGGGCAAGACCACGTTAACCTGATGTTACAAAAGACAAGGTACGATGCAAAATAGTTTTTTTGCAGAATATATAACATGTAACACTCCTTAAACAAATTATATAAAATTCACATTTTAAGTGTAGTAGGATTTAAAATTTATTTTTAGGGACAGAACGTAAAGGATATGGGAGGGGAAGGGGTGTGTATAATCTGCAATTAATTATATTGATAAACCCATACCAAACTCAAATCGGCTTTCTAATGTTGTTGGCTCCTTTTTCCTACTAATGTTGGCACATCTGTTAGTTATCTCCTTTAAAATTTCTACATCAGTTATTGACACAAGTACACTGCCTGACAAAATAGAAATATGGACAGTATCATAGTTGCTAGTAAATATTAGGAGAGGTTGCGTAAACTTGAATTGTTTAGGAGAACACCTCGTCATTTATAGTTGTCAAAAGCTCTCTTTGCCAGCTTTCAATTAACGACTTTCTGGATACCTTTACAATAGAACTTTATGTAAAAATATCTGCTGCTTCGCTAAGCAGAAACTAGCAATACTATCAAACATTAACGAAATGTAAAGGGTAGATATATACGAACTCTTAACTATCGCTTGCACAAGTTCCTTGTTAAGCAAAAACTAGTAGTATGGTTATGACACAAGGTATAGGGTAGACATGAATGAACTTTTTAATTTCCCTTACACAAGTTCTCGACAACTAGAGGCTTTTCAATTTTTTGAAACGGGTCAAAATAAATGTTGACACATGACTGGAAACGATAAGCTGTACAAGGGCTGTACTACATGACCTACATACTTACCTGTAGGATTATTTCTCATTGTACACATCAATTGGAAAGACTATTTGGAATTTGAAAACATAGCCAACAAATAAAAGCCATGCTATGGGTGTTTCATGGCATTGTGAAATTAAATATTTAGTTCTGTAATGCATTAAAGAGATTCGTATGTTTTTGACCTAGAGTACTTTTCCAAACTAACTTGGAAAAGGTAAGGGTTATTATGAAGACAATACGTCCAAACGATTCCTCCAGACTGACCTGGAATTTGTATTCTTAAATGTAATGAATAGAGAACTCTCTGTCGGCTATAAGTTAAGTATCTTTGTCCAGTTTCAGTTGACCCACTGGCGCGACTAATTTCATACACTACCAGGTTAAGCAATTTTCTTACTGATGTCCATTCTGTTATCTTAACTATGTAAAATATAACTAACATATTCTGGGTTAAGGTGGATTTTCAAACAGTCAGGTATCTAAATGCTTTGTTATGAAGCTAACTCTTAACAACCAGAAGATTTACCTTGTGAAACAAAGAGCTAAAATAGAAGGTCATAGCCAAGAAATTCTGTTTGGAAACCCTGAAGGTACATTTTTCAGACAACAAAGATATTCAAAATGGCGCCAAGGTAAGCAATCCAAGACAGAGCGTGAGGCGAGTAGAAATTAGAAACCTCTTGTTTTTTTCGACACCGGATGACTAGGAATTGTTTTCAAACATACTTTATGAAGGTGATTTAATATTTTATCGTAGCGCAGTTAAGAAAATGTTTTTCGTTAAGTTTCTTTTATCATTGTCGTTTGCAACCCAAAAGCAGTACATAAATGGACTGAAATTCAGACAAAGCAAATGGTATGAAATAATTTTAGAAATTTTTTATAAAACTAGCTGTTGAGAAGAATATTCCAAAACGTATTTGGCTATAGGACTGTTGTTTACGTTCTTTAAGTCCAAGTAAATATGATCAAGTTTTCAAGTGTTCTGAGCATTTAGACGCTTCTCAAAGCAGTCTTTTTCATGGATATTTCCATCTGTAGATCCGTAGTCACTCTTGGCAATTCTGAATTAAGATTTACCTCATAAAAGTTGACTGTTTAGAAGAAAGTACAAAGCTACAAAAGGGGAAGTCTAAATATTTAGGTTGAAGTAACAAATTTCCTATTACCATAAAATACTGGTAACTCATTTCTTGTGCTGTGTTTTTTTTTTCAAATCTCTAAGGAATGTTTAGCAGGACTAGAAATAAAATGCAGTTTCTTTGCTTGGTTCAAAACATTTTCGTTAACCAAATACCAAAAGTTTAACATCTCGTTCAAACTGTTGTTATTGTAAATAACTAGCTCAAAACAAAATGGCATTAATTTTTACTCCTGCAGATTTGGTATTTCTCTTTCCATTGGAAAAATCATCATCATTACACTTCAGGTTCTTGTTCAGACACAAAAAACTTAAACAGTTCTTGTATTTTATTCCCTTTTTTTCAATAAGATTATTAATTATTAATACGATTATTAATAGTAGCTTTGATGAGATATATAAGTTTGGAACTATCACAATTCTATCCAAGTGAAATTCTCTTAAAATATACATTTCTATTTTCAATTTTATCTTAAAAGATCTTTGTTAATGTGTATGTATTACAATTTAGGTTTTACTTAACTGGCAATCAATCTGCAGTCGCTCCCTTTTGAAATATGTTTTATACTTATATGATGTTTAAATGTTAAACATCAGTTTGTGCAGCTCACCCAAATGAATTAACCTTGCACAATGAAAGCAAGTCTTCCGAAACCTTATTCATGTCATTTTAACAATAAGGAGAATATTCGACAATCTTGGACATTCAAGCTCATTTAAATGGAATTCTCTGCTGCTAATGCATCTCAAATTTTCGATAATAATGTAGTTAAATTTTTGCAAGAAAACGATGTAAAGAAAATATTATTTGGAGTAGAAACTTTTTTTACAGACTAAAAAGTTACTCGTGTGTCTGCTTTATTGCCTTTAGCTGTAGAGCCAGGTTATCTTGCACCAGATAGCTTAGGTTTTTGTAACGATAAAAGAACAAATTTTTATTGTATAAACACAAGGTATTAATATATACGAGGATATTGATAATGAATTAATAAAGAGTGAATTGGAATCAAATTAGAAAAAAAAAATGAAACGCAAAGTAAATACTTTGAGCTTAGAAACAGTTTACAGATCTATTTTTAAAGTGTTTTTACATATTTCCTTAAATATAGGATATCGTAGCAAACCAGGCAATCCAAAACAAAATTTATTGCTTGTTTGCTTAAGCTTGTTATTGGGTCTCTCCTGAAGGCTTTAGTTCACAATCCCAAACTATCATACCCTAAGGCTCCTGTCAAAAATTTTGAAAAGGTATAGGTAACGAGAGTCCATTGATTTTTTTGTCAGTGGGCATAATGTTAATAAATGCCGGTTTAGGGTTGGCCTGGGATAAACATATTAAATTAATTATGGCTACCTTAACAGTTTTCCTTTGTTTTGTTTGAAACAATATTACATTTGATAAAGCACAGTAGGCTGTGAATATATATATATATATATATATATATATATATATATCATTGTGTAGTTTGTCTTGAAAGTATTTACTCCTTTTACCCAAGCAGAAACCTTTAGTTCTTAATTTTTGACTTTTTGGACTCAGTGGAAGTTATAGATGGTGGAGCTTTGTTATCTCATGAGTCGTAGAAATACAAGCTGAATACTTGGTACCAATATTTTATTTACGTAACCCTTGAATGGCTACTGTAAAAATAACAGTATTACTAGAAGAATACTTGATTATCGTGTCAACATTTATAAACCCTCCTTAATATTTAGACAAGAACTGACAAAAAGGAAGATAGGTATTAAAAACTGAGCAGGTATTAACAATTCTCTTTGGCTATTCATTTTTCTATTTTGTTTATACTTTTTTTATCTATGCCTGTATGTTCAGAACTATCATATTTTTTTCCTAATCGAACTTACTTATAAAAACTTATTTTCCCAACGTTTAACGATAATTTTTTGAATGTATTTATTTTGGTTACCATGGTAATTGATTTAGAAGGTATAAGAAAATCAGACTGCTCTTGCTTTTTGAAGCTGCTTTATTGAACTTTTATTACACACTTAATTAAATACTGATGCTTATGGGGTATACATTGTCTATCAAGTATCCTAGCAAGTCAAGCCCTCGAATATAAGTGTTTCTTTTTGCCTAACAGAACTTTTACATGTTTACTTCTCTTACTAAGATTTTTAACCAGTTTATCTTAAAACTGGAAGACGTTTGTCACAAGGAATATTAGTTAAACGGAAACGATTTTTCACTCTTTCACTAATCAAATGGAGGAAAGATAATCTTGTTCTTCCTAACTATTACAAGAAAAAGTAAACATCTTGTAGTGCTCACAACAGTTGAAATACCTTTTGCTGAAAAATGTTCATTTGAAAACAGTGCTTATAATTTGGAACTCTTCTTCTCTTGTGTAAAATATTAGCTAGTTTTAGTGAATAAAGACTACTTAAAAAGTATAAAAATACCAGTGATCATATGATTTTCCAAGCTATACATACTCCAGCTAACACACAGCCAGTTTGAAATATTTCTGATATAAAGTTGTGGTGTAAGCTAAAGTTTCTCTCCCTTAATTTGTTCTCCTTGGGTCAGAATTTTGTTGGAATGTACTTACACTCAATGCTAATATAAGTATGGCCGCTCAAGGATCATGACCAGTTGCTAATTATTTTGACTTACTGGTAAATTTTAAACTCTTACATACATAAACTTTAAACAGCAGGTCTCTTTTTTAAATGTACCTGAGCATTTAAAAATTTGTTTTCTGAAGTCCCCATGAACATTTAGTCAAGATGACTGAGTCAAATTAGTCATGAAACACGATATTGCACTTGGTTTGATATGCCTACACTTAAACAACCGGAGCGTATACAAAACTTCAGAATACCGAAGGGATTTTTTTAAAGTTACAAAAGTCAACTTTAGATAAAGGGAAGCTGAAACAAAAAACTATAAATAAAAATGGATGAAATACATTAGAAAAGTGAACCATTCAAAGATATATCGTCTGTATAAACTTTTTTGTTTTCAGCCGCCATTTTATATAAAGCAGACATTAAAGAATGTTGGGATTAGGACACAACCCTAAGTACCAATCTGCGCTCACCTGCCATGTGAAAAAATAGGCTCGTCCATTTATATTTTTTGCGTTATTTTTATAAGAAATTAATAGCAATACGGTACTTTATTTTCAATAGTAACACGGTACTTTATTTTTCTGACAAACAAGTCTCTCTCTTTTTTAATTTCAATGGGGCACTCTTTACAATAGAATTTTTTTAGATTTATTAAGGCTTCCTAATACTGTAATTACCATGATGAAAGCTAAGCAGAGGCTGATTTATGTAACAATCCTAAGAAACGAAAACTTTATGTGAAGTTAAAATGTGGAACTCTCTTTGTTGTTGATTATGTTTCCCTAACTTGATAAGACGTATGAATTTCCAAGTACATAGCAAATTGATAAAAACGAAGAGTGTCTAAAGCAAACTGGTATGCATCGGGAAAATAGTAAAACAGTGACCCCTAATTCATAAATTACATTGAAAAGGAAGTAAAGTATGACCCAACTCATGGAATATATCTGGAGTAGATGCAAGACAAAATCGTTGTCAAACACCTTCCTCTTCCAGACATTGAAAAACAACCCATCAGACAAGAGCTTATCTCACCTTTTCATTTTTCACAGCGATTGTTTTGAAAATGGGATCTCTTATCATCAGACATGGATAACACGTGTTTAGACTCCTCATATCATGTACAATAGCTGCACACTGACTGCAGGCGAAGCTGTTTCTGTAAGAAATAAAAGGTTGCGATTAACACAGCCCAGTATTGTCATTAATGATAGCTGTAGGAATATTTTGGGCATAACGTTATTCTGTATTATTTATCCTGGGAGGAAGAATATTATGAAGCAAGCAAATAAGGTTCCAAGAAAGCTAGAGCCTAAAGTAGGAGAAGGTATTAATATGAGAGTAAGAAGGCAGCAGCACGTGACAATATAGTTGTTAACTTGATGGAAGCGTTAGATAATTTTGTGATATTGCGAGGGACAACCATCATCATATTACAGATGAAATAACAAAAGTTTGACAAAGTCAATACATATTGTGCTGCCCAAGAAATCAGGTGTCATAGAATGTAAGCTACACAGTGCCATTAGTCTTATGGTTACGAAATAATAAAGAAGATATTAATTAAAAGAGTTAGAAATCACCTACACCCAGACATCAATGATGCACAATGCGGAATGGTACAAGGGGCAGAAATAGAATGTAGTAATAATACTTGGAATAATCTCAGAGGTCGAAGCCACAGAGATGCGACGAGACTTATTCATCATCTACCTTCGTTACAACAAGACTTTCGAAAAGGTTAAATACCCTAACCTTTTTCGTCTTCTAGATCAGCTTAAATTGATGGCAAAGTTCTATGTATCCTTAGAAATCTGTACTGGAACCAAAGCCATTCACCTGAGACAGAAATAATCTCAGGCAACACTAAAGCATGAAAAAAAAGTCAAACAGGGGCTTGTTTTTCTCTCGCCAGATTTGTTCAGTATCTACAGAGCTAATACAACACCCGCCAAATGACCTGGGGGATATTTTCATTAGTGAGAAGCCTCTGAGCAACTTGAGATAGAAAGATGACACTCTTAAATTAAATATTTGAAGAAAGAGGAAGAAGAGGTTTAGTAATTAGCTGCAAAAATTTAACTTTATGTTTAGAGGTAAAAAATGCCCCTAAATGTCAACTTGAAATAAAAAATGAGTGTATATAACAAGTAACCAAATTTAGTTACCTTGATAGCAAGATAGCGGAAGAAGGAAGGTGCAATAAAGATATTAAGAAACAAGTAGGGTTAGCAAAAAAACCCATTCCAATGTATGAAATGCATCTTTGGGAAAACTAAAGTCAGTTTGTCAACGAATTTTAGAATCTTAGACTGCCATGGATTTCTAATCCTAATCTATAGTAACGAGTGTTGGGCTATAAACAGAGTCATTTCAAAGCATTTTGAGAGCAGTGAAACCTGGATGAGCAGACAAATTCTATCGATTTCCTGGATTGGTCACATATCTAACAGGAAAGTATTATGAAGAACAGGCAGGTAGAGAAATCTCATGCCCACTGGGAGTAATGGACAAGAGTGGATCTCTGCACAGGTCAAAAGGAAACAAAAAATCGAATGGTTATCCATAACTTGTACGATGCAAGGAAGCAGAGGAAGAATAAATCATACAGTCACTTACTTCAGCTGTATGTCTCAAAGGTTGGCATCATCATATTAAATACCACAAGTGAATTGAAGATATGGAAAAATATAATAATAAACACACTCTTAGGTTAAGACACATAAAGAAGAAGATGATTCATATTTCATCGAATAAGAAATCGTAAATGAATTTTCCTCCCTCTGATACAAATAAAATGTATAAAGTATACCTTTTCAGGTTTACTATTTGGGGGCAGTAAACAGCAATTATGATATTATTTATTGCCTCATCATTCCAAAGCAAGCAATTTGTTTTGCTATTCTTTTGTATTTATAGAATTTGTAACCATATAACAGTCAAAATTAATTGTATTACTACAAAGTGGAAATTTTTTCTGTTACATATGTATTGAAAGAGAGACAAAGGCATGACTTAAAAACAAGTGACACTATAAAGAAGGCAGCTTGTTATAAACAATAGTCCAAAGGAATGAAGAAATTTTATTCTTTGAAATAAATTGAAAATATTATTCTTACTACTGAAGAATATAATAGAAAATTATTATTATTATTGTTTATTATTTATTTTATAACTACTAGCAGTAGTAATAATAGTAGTAGTGATAGTAGTAGTAGTAAAAGTAGTAGTAGTAGTAATGGTAGTAGTAACAGTGGCATTAGTAATAGTAGTAGTAGTAATGGAAGTAGTAGTAGTAATAGTAGTTATACTAATAGCAGTAGTAATAATGGTAGTAGTAGTAGTAGTAGTAGTAGTAGTAGTAGTAGTAGTACTAGTAGCATTAGAAGTAGTAAGAATAATATCTTCAATTATATCTTTAATATTAGTTACGCTTAAAGTGTTTATTTTGTTGATCTTAAAGGTTTGAAAATGTAATTATTTTATAGGTAGTCTTTTGTTGATCAAAACAACTGGTGGCCCTTTATTCGATCTGTACAATTAAACAATGTGCAGCTAAATAAACAACAACAACAATTAAATGAATGCAATATGTGCATCAACTTTTGTGGAGGTTATGTTGAGTTGTTACTGAAAGTACCAGAACAGACATTTAATATCATTCAAGTGTTAGACAGTAGTCAATTTAAGGAAACCTTGGATGATTCTGGTAAGTGTTTTCATTTGTATCAATAGGAATGGAAAAGCAGTTGTACCCAAGCCAAACAACAACATAACATCCTGACTAAATTTGACGATAACATTTAATGAGAAACAGATAGAAATTTTGACTGGTTAATCAAATCTGTGTACTAAACAAGAAGTGTCAATCTGTTTTGAAGTATCATACATTGAGCATCATTGAATTTACTACATACTATGCCAGGGCTCATCTTGAAGTACTTATCTTAATGAGACTGAACTGGAGCTAGGAAGCCATATAAATATATTTTAATTTTGGATATTTTAAGAAGAATTGCTGTTTAGAAAAAGTAAAAAGAAAAAAGGATCAACTAAACTAACAGAAATTTGTTGACTGTAGATTGTTTATAACTTAAAAACAAAAATGCGAGGGTGGAGGTGGGACTGTTTGGCTTCAGAATCAGAAAAAATCATGATTTCTTTATTTATATCTGCACTAACATGAAAATTGAATACTTTTTTAGGACAGCTGTTATATTTTGAAAATTAGTTTTTACAAGAGGTGGCACTGTGGGTTGTGAGATCATTGGTTTGGTCTGGCTCTAACATAAAAATTATTCTATTTCTTTTGTTAATTTTACAGCTGTACATCCTTATTAAAGGGCTTCTAATTTGGTTCTTACTTTAGTGATACCCCTAACCATTTCAGCTTGTTGAAATAAGATCGTAGTATAACCAGTTTGCTAATATGCCTAATAATTTTTAAATATTTATTACTAACTATGAAGTGTGGGTTACCTTTAGCACACAAAAGTCGAAATTAAATTTTTGTTTGTTGGTTGCAGTTTTTTCATTGTTCGAAGGCAGTTTTTTTCCGAAAAAGATCTGACCTATATTTAGAGACAAGACAATTAGTACGAAAATATTGGGCAATAATACCGAAAATTATTCAGATATAAAGTCATTCTTCATAATACGAACAATTTTTTTCCAAGATAAAATGGCTTATCGCATTTAGTTAACGCCATAGTTAGTCCCAATTTCTGAAGATGTTGGATGCAGTTGAATAACCCAATTAATAAAAGAAGTAAACCAGTCACTCAAAGGAGGATGTTTATTTAAAAATTCTTAAAAATTTAAATGAATATTAATAAATACAGACAAATGTTCTTCAGCAAGTGGGTGAATTGTGTTGAAAGGAACTGGAATTTGCCTAGAAATCAAAACTCATCTCCGATGACTAGATGGTAAAAAGCAGATGGTTGTAGCAACTCTAGACGCATGTTTGAATCCAGCTCAGAATAATAGAACTTTTTAGTCATTTTAATTATTTGTTCTATAAATCCTCTTTAACTTACGTTTCATGAAAATACATTGTGAAGCTTTACAGTCTTTTACAAGAATTTACTCTTTAAAAGCCTCACAATGCCTATTTTAAAGAATAAACAATGCTGCTTTATGCTTTTGTGATAACGATTCAGTCCTCACAACACGAGCACTGAAAACAGATGTCTGAATTGTCATTCTTAAACTAGGTCACTTTAATAAAAAATGAATCATTTGTTCATTCCCATTGGAATATTACCTTTTCATAACAGACGAAGAAAGGTAGAGGTAGAGATACTGCATCCCTTGTAAAGGGTTTTCTT
This sequence comes from Morbakka virulenta, assembly GCA_003991215.1. Lineage (NCBI taxonomy): Eukaryota > Metazoa > Cnidaria > Cubozoa > Carybdeida > Carukiidae > Morbakka > Morbakka virulenta. The sequence goes on from RDPX01000274.1 coordinate 781,488, forward strand.
ATCATTATTTCAAGACATTGAATTTTGTGGACCTCAAATCTGTTCCCTAAAATCTATGATATTAAAACGCTTTTTGGTTTTTTTATTGTCCTTATAGATACAAGAAGGAAAAATAACCTGCTTTTTTTTCTCATGTGAAATGTTTGGACAAACTGAGAAGAATTTTAAAACTAAATGAAATGGATTGAAAGGAACCTAGTTGTCCAGGAGACATCACCAAAAATATTAGTGGAGATAGATGACCCTAGTTTTCCGTTGATGATAATGCTGTCATTTGAAAACTAATTTATGCAATTTTTAATATCCTTTGAAATGAAACCGTTTTATTTCGCAACTGAGATGAAGTTAAATTTAATTGCCTTTTTAAAGCTTTTTTTAGCACGAATCATGTACTGAAAAACCATTATATTCTCTCTAAACCATCAAATAGATTGATGAAAGCCTACAATATTTTAAACATACTTTATATATATCTTTGTTACCGAGTTTTGAATGTTAAAGGTAGACTCCTAAATTTCTTGGATCTTTTGCTTAAAAGTTGAAATACTTCAACTCTTTAGCAACATAACCTTCTCCTATGCAATCTACTAAACTATTATTAAAATTTATACTGGATGAATGAAAAAAAACTTTTTGTTTTCAGTGATATTTTCTGGTGATAAACAAGAAGCCATTTAATTTATTGGAAGTAAACGTCTCATATTGTTAGCTTTTGGTTCATAAACTGCATGTAGCATATGCATATTTTAGAAAGTCTAACTTTTGGCAAAAATAACCCTTTTTAATTGAGGATTAAGAACTAATTTAACAATATCTCATAAATGTGCATTAATGGCATTGTTACAAAGAAAACTAAAATCTTGAAACCCAACTACAACTTCAAACATTCAAAGATTACCCTTAAAATCTTGAATATTGGTAAGGATCAGACAGATTGTAATATGATACAATACCTGGATAGCTTTAGAGCCCATATAGACTTGCATAAGATTGACTAAGCGCGTCTGGCATTTACTAAAATAGTATCAACCACAAATATCTATACTTATGCAAAAATTAAATTCCTTAACTAGATGATGCTTATATACATGCATGTAGACACGTATACAGTAAGTATAAACTATTTAATATTCACCAAGGTACAAACAAGATACAATCTGGAAATTGATCTGTGGGGAACTTTATGCCAAATATAGTGAAATTCTGGAGGAGAAAAAGCAAAATTCAAGAGAAAATTTTATATCATTAGCGAAAAAGGGTGGAAAAAGAAAAAAAACTAGCAGAAACAAAATATTTCCGTTACTTTTTCGCAAACAAGTTAAGGAATTTAAATTCATAGGCCAAAAGGGAGGTGCAACGAAAATTCAAGCAATGAGGACTAAAATACTAATAAGTGTTTGGAGGAAGAGGAAAGATTTCGTTTAGTGTTATAAAAGATATGATCAGATTTTTTATATAGATGACACACAGAGGTTAAAAGGAGAGGATAACAAAATAACAAGAGCTTGCAAAATATATAATATATAATGGACGAGGGAGAGTTATTAAGCAGAGAGTGATCTAGGTACACAGAACTCAAAGGTGACAAGACGTTACCTTCTGCTATCCTTGCACTGATATCTAACCTGGCTTATACAGAAAGTTCATCGGTACAACTATAGTTAGAAATTGATGTAAATTGAATTCATGTTTTAGGGTAACAGAGACTATTGGTCTGAAATCTTTTAGATTATTAATGAAATCTGTACGCCACAATTTCTTTGGCACCTGTATCAAAACATGCATAAAATTTTCTCAAGATTTTGAGCGTACATTAAAAAGCTTTTCTCGGTGGATAATATACTCTGTGTATTAGTGTTAAACTAATTTTACACCAATACAAAGGAAGAGAGTTGATAAAGGCTACTTCCAATTTGAAAATTGATATAAAATTCTGGACTTTTAAATTAACACAGATTATATCTGATTGTAGCACCAATACTGGTAAAGGGTATTTAAAGAGTATTTTATATTTATTTAGTATTTAAAGAGTATTTAGCATTTATTTAGAGCTGTTAATTAAACTAACATCTCTATATGAATGGTCACCTCAACCCTAGTAAATTGCTACATTTTGCTCAAAATGGTTATTGCTATACACTGCTATTATACTTAACTTTGTGGAGGTGAATATTCTCATTTTACTAAAATTTACACCTTTATTAGTACATTCATCTAAACTGAGTTAATGGGTGTACATTACTAGAAATTACTTCTCTACCACTGTATTCAACTTAATCTAATGAATTAATATATGTTATATTCATATTTAATTCAGTGACTGACTACATTTTATAAAAGTAATCCATTCAATACTACATTAACTTTTACATATTGTAAGCGAATCGACCATTTTACAAAAACTAACTTTCCAAGTACTATACCGATTTTTCCCCAAGTAAATGATGTCATTTTACTAAAATGTACACATCACTCTGTACTTATATCTTTAACATAGAGCATGGCTAGCTACTATTTGCTAAAATTGAGACCTTTGTTACACAATATTCATTTTTACCAAGTGTTTGGGTATATTTTACTAAAAATGACTTCTCAATTACTCTACCCACCTTTAATATGAGTCATGTACTACGCAGTATTTATCTCACCAAATGAATGAATATATTTTACTGGAACTGATGACATATTTATTGCACAATTTTTATCTTTGCCTGATGAATGGCTTCCTTTTATATATGTGAATGATTTTACTTTACTAAAATTGACTTCTGTTATCTTTATCCTAGTAAATGACTACATTTTACAAATACTGGCTACTTTAATATCATATTCACCTAAACCAAATATAGGGCTACATATCACCAAAACTGACTTTTCTTTTACTATGTTCGTCTCACTCGAGAGAATGGGTGGACACACTTTACTAGATGTGACCTGTCTTGCTAGACTGGTCTTTAATTTGCTGGAATGAATGAATTTTACTAAAACTGACTTCTTTATCACATAATTTTCATTTTTACCTTATGAATGGGTACATTTTATCAAATTTATCCCTATATTCATCTTTGCCAAGGTCAATTCCTTTATTATACTGAAACAGACTCTTTGATCCATCCTTTCCAAAGCAAAGGACTAATTATATTAAATCTGAGTTTCATCTCACTATATCATTTTTACCTTACTGAATGGCTACATACTAATATTGGCTCTTTTTTTACACAAAACGTTTCCCAGAGCATGGGTTTAACTCCCTAAAACTGACTTTCCTAATACTATATTGATCTTCACCCAAGTCTATGTCTTTATTTGACTAAACTTCATTTTTACTATATTCAACATTACTCTGGTGAATAGTTACAGTTTACAAAATCTGAATTTTCTAATGTTGTATTCAGCTTAACCACGTTTTACTAAAAGTGCCTTTTCTACTACTATATTCGTCTTTACTCTAGTGAATAGCCACATTTCACTATTGGCTGAATTTAATATTATATTCATCTTAACTCAGCGAATGGTTAAATTTTACTATAAGTGGCTCTTCTACTATATTTTAATTCTATTCTAATGAATGGTTACATATTTTGTCTACAAGTATGTTTTCTTTAATAATAAAACGTCTACAGTGCTCATTGACAAAACGATCTATGCAGTTGGTAGTCATTTAAAGTATTTGTACAGCATATCGAGCCTTTTTTGACCATAATAATAATAATAATAATAATAATAATAATAATCACTTAGGCGTTTTATTGTAATATAAGGATATCGATCACATTGCAGTTTTAAGTCTTAGATGACTGCATGCTAACAAATAAATAGATCCTAATCTTTTAAAATGATTTTGGAAAAAATAGGGTTATTTATTTAGAGAATTTTAACTCCGAGACCTTAAAATACCAGGTTGACGTCTGATGGTCTTATGGGCAGCAAGGTATTTTTAGCATTGGTTGACTACCTCCCAGAGATGATGCTTCGATAAAAACACTAGTTGTTGCATTTCCTCATTACCACACCTCTTTTATAAAGTCAATGTGAGGTAGACAATTTATACTATCGCTCCTTTTTAAATACCAACTCCATCACCATAGGTATCAATTACTTGCCTTGATAATGGTCCAGAACTAGGTAATGGTTTCAAACATCTATTTCAATATAAAGGTTTGATGACAGTTCTTATCAAACAAATGGTCCCCAGTATCCGCCATACTTCAATGGTCAGGAGGGTGCAAAGCATCTCTGGACCTAAGACTGACTCGTCATTTGAGAGTGTAGATTTGGGAGGTGCTAGTCTTAGGTTTACAGAGACGCTGGAAAACATGTTATTCTAAAACAAATTCTCCCTTAGTAGCTTACAGCAATGTCAGAGTTCTTCGTTTCAATGTTTCTTTTGTGGGACCTTACCTGCATTCCGATTCCTTTGACATTTTTGTGCTTTACGAGAAAAGCCTCAGTGGCAGTGTTATTAATGATGATGTACATATTGAAGGTTATTTACTTTTTTTTCGACATGGCACTATAGCTCATATTCACTACCTTACTATCTATGGTTGACAAGATGTTCTAGCTGTTGAATACAGGAACTTAAATCTAATTATATGCCTATCGTGTGCTTTAAATTGTCTCTTCTTTAGACCATTTGTTATCAATTTTTCTTATATTAATCTCCCTCCACTGACTCTTGCCCAGTTATTGAGAAAATATCACACTCCGTTGATTAGGCTTTGGACAATCATCATACTGATAAGGTCTTTGAAGTAAGACTGACATATCTGAAAAAGTCACTTTCATAGGCTGTTAATGTTCCTACAAGATTTTTTGATTTAGACATAGAACAGCCCTCTCTTTTAAACCTTTTTGACTTCTGTTTCTGAGTATTGTGGAATTTTACCTTTAACTACGTTTGAATCTTTTGATCTTGTTGTTGTCTCTGTTAAGGTTAAGGTGACTTTTTCAAATATTGTTGACAGCCATATCATCATAAGTCTTTTAAATTTGGCCAGGCTGATTGGGCTAGATTTTGTCAGTTCTTAAGTGATATTCCTTGGAATTTAGTAGTTTCTAAATCAGCTAAAAATGCTCTAACTGAATTTACAGAATGCATTGAGGTTGTTATTGAAACAATTGTACCTAGTCGAAGTTACAAAGCCAAACTCATTTTCCTTCATGGCTCAATGTTCATTGTTTTTTTGCCATGAATTCTATTTTCAACTTCAACATGATGTAACTCTTAAATCTCGAGTACCCTTATGATCCTAAATCTCTCTATGTTGAGCGAGTTTTTGAATTTATTTCTTCCAAAAAAAAAGTAATCAAGATTTCTGAAGATTATCACAGTGCTTTTCAATCTGGCAAGTCAATTATTCCTTCACTTTTTAATAGCCTTCGGGTTTTTGTTCTGTCCAGTAGAGAAACGGCTGATCTCTTTTATAATTTTTTTCTGCTAATTCTTCAACAAATGATACTGGGGTTTTTTATAGAGTTCCCCTCGTAAACTAATTACGTTTTTGACCGTGGTATCATAAATCTAAGGTTGGATGCCAAGGTAAAGCTCTATCTAAAGATCCTGGTCTACATTTGATTGCTGTAGTTATTTTGAAAGAGATATTCTGAGATATTTTCCTGGCTGTCCAAACATTTAAATCACTGGCTACAGGAGGCTTGTTTTCCGTCGTCCAAGACAGTTACTAATGCTATCCCTATTCTCAAGAATGCTGGTTATCCGTCTGATCTTGGCAAGTATTGGTGTTTAAGTCTTCTTTCTGTCATTAGTAAGGAATTACCAATTATTGTTGTTAATGTTCAGTATAGGTTTATAGAATTCTGCTCCACTGGTGACCAGCTGACTGTATTCAGGCAAAGTGTCAATAGTTTTATAGATACGTCTTCTAAAGAGTGTGCTTTAGCTTTGGACTTTTCTAAGGCATTTAATGAGGTATAGCACGCTGACATGCTTCATAAGCTCTTTGGTTACGGTATTGTGCAAGGGTCTTTCGTATCATTTGATACCTACCCTCAGATCGTAAAATGCATTTCACATTGAAATGCATTGATGAAATTAAATAAGATGAGCATTCCATTAATGCTGGCGCTCCTCAAGGTTCTATTCTTCGTCCAAATCTCTTCCTCCTGTACTTTAATGACCTGATTAAAAACTTTCCTCAGCTCATCGACATGACAATGGATACAAGGCAACTTATAAGGAAAAAGAAAAACTTGTGGAAGATTTGGAGTCTGCCCTTCAGGCTGTCAGAGAATGCAGAAGAAAGTTATTGATTTCTTTGAATGTGACACAAGTACAAGTCATACCGTTCAATAAAAAGCTGATCTGGATCCCTCTCCAATATTTGAGGAAAACCGTTGTGATACTAACCATAACGAAGTAGCTTACCCTTTTGAGGAATGTTCATCAATGAGGCTCCTTAGTTTCTCATTTTCGTTAGATTTATCTTGGCCTTCTAATGTTTAATCTGTTGGTAAGTCTGGCTCTAAAAAGTTGGCTTTTGGTATTGTAGTAGAGAGTACTTTATGACCGAGGGCATTTTGTACCTATGTAAGTCAACCATTCATCCTTGCATAAAGCACTGTTTTCACATTTAGACAGATGCTCGTGATTGAATCCAGAAACTTATTTGTTCCTTGATAAGTACGAATCATGATGCTGCATCTGAACCTTTATCTTATTGACGAAACATTGCTTGTCCTAAACTTTTCTAGTCTTGTCATAGAAGGTTTTCTGATGAGCTTTTCTTGCTGGTACCAGCTCAGTTTTTCCCATCTGGTCTGAATACTAAAACACTTTAGTCCTCCTTTAATAATTGGTTTAATATAAAGAATAAACATATTTTTAAATGAATAGTCTTTACTTTAATTTTAAATAATTTACAATGTGGAAACATATGTAGCTTTTGTTAAACAACATGTCTTAACAAAGCCCAAACGAATTTACAGGTGCAACTAAATGCTTTTAATTCTTGAAAGTGGCTAAACTTTTTGAAAATTCGTAACAGTTTAAAATAAATTTTACATGTTTTTCTTTAATACTTTTAGCTGGAATTAAAAACAAAAATTACAAGGAATTCTTTTCCCCCAATTCCTTTCTCTTCCTCCAAACAGCAATTTTGCTTTATATTCAGGTTTTTATTTAGTTGGAAAGTGACAACAAAACATTGCATTTATTTCCTTGAAACCTTTTCATAAACATTTTTGCAGTTTTAACATTGTTTTTACCATGTTTTTTTAAGAGCAGTATTTTCCCTTAAGGGGCTGCACTGAAGCAAGAGATCTTTTTTCGGCTGATTTTCTTTTGAGTAGATGGCCTTCTTGATGGTTCTTGTTTTTTAATTTTTCACATATACCATATCCTCCTTGTTCTCCCAATCATTTTTGCTCGTATTTGGCGAGGGTTCCTATAGTGGGACTTTTTTTACTTGCTGATTTGGTCGTTTTTCATGCTAATATATCCATCTTTGTTTTTGGATAGGGTCCATTGGTTCTGACAGTATACTTCCAGAGATTTTTTGTTGTAATATGTTCCTTAAAAATTTACCTTGAAGGTTTGTTTTGGCTGTTCCTTTTTCATAGAATGAATAGCAAATTGATAATAAATAAGGTAGTGGTAACACTTTGACGATGCGTATTTTAAGTATTCGTTTATGTGCACTGTTTTTCTGGAGGCGCTTACTGAGATGATTTTGTCTTGGCTTCGCTATACTAAGCAATAAAGGAATAAAGGTGTAGTAGTCCTTAAAGATGAAATATGTGCGCTGTTGAGAGAAAATTGTATACTTGGCCTCGACATATTTTTTAATGATGAGTTTTTTGTAACTGCTGTTGTCTGAAACGATTGCCTTTAAATTTATCACACGATAGCTGAAGATGTAAGAGTTTTATCATGTCATGAGTCATAAGCTTTTTCTGAGCTACGTTTCGAGAGATACTAGTTCCATCTTCAAGCTATTGAAGTGACTTGGTACGGCTTTTTGTACCTTGGCACTGAGGGCCTACGTGTAGACAGTGATCGAATTGTTTCAAGGAGTGGCGCCATACTTTGTTACGTTTGTTGTGTTTCTTTCTTTGGTGCTGAGAGCCATATTTTTGGAAGGGTGTAGAATGTACTGTTGATGTGATTGCTGTGATGTAGGAAATGGACTGTTTCATTAATTTTTTTTGATGTTGTGTTAATTTACTTGCCTATAAACCTTTTATTTTCCCAGTCAAAGGTGTGATCTTGTGTCCGGCAGTGTTTTGCTATTTCATGATTCTCGATGTCACCTTTTTGAACTGCTCTCTTGTTCTCTTTTTCCCTTTGACCCAAGTAACACTTTGATTCACCAATGTGGGAGCCAGGAGAGTCCTTACATTGTAGTTTGTAAACTACGTTGTTCCTCTTTTCAAGTGGTTGCAGTAAAGAGGGAAGGAATAGGTATGGCGCCACTCTTCGAAACAAATCGATCCCTGTCTATAAGTAGCTCTGAAAAAGCTATGGCTTCCTCTGTGTCCATAAAGTTCAGCATTTTCACAATAGCTGAAGTTTGACTTTAAATTGTGGCTCCATCTATTTGTTCGTAAGAGTTTCTATTCATTAAATTTGAATTTGTCATACGGGGAGTAAATAATAGGTCTGAAGTCTGTAATTTTAAGCTGAGTCTTGCTTGGTTGTTTGTTGTTATGTTTCAGAAGACGTGTTTCAAAAGAAAAATAGCATTATCTAGTTAGTTGTTTTTTCTACTGGGTTTTTTCATGTTGTTTTTTCAGCTTATTAAAGGGCTTTAACATATCTGTAATACATTTTGATGTTTCATCAAGTTCCCCAATACAAATTATGACTCAAAGTATAAGAAATTAAACATTCAATACCAATATAACTGTACCGGCATTCATCAAAACAAAATACGGAGAACTGTTGTTCAGTATAAAGAACTTTTTTTTCGTCTAAGTCCACCAAAAAAGCCAAATCTCTTCATTTGAGCATATTATAGGCTGGCATTGCAATTAAAGCATTTTTTTAAATCTCTGCTTTCCTGTTTTCTTTCGATACATTCTCATGCTGTATTGTTTGATTAACAACAACGTTACTTCTGTTTCACTATTTTCCTCTTCTAAAAATATAACGGATGTCTACGTTGGCTATCCAGGAATGAATTGTCTGTTAATAATAATAAAAATAATACAAATATCAAGTAAGTGGATCGGGTCGCAAAAAATCGCCTCACAGGTCTCTCAATTTTCAAGATTTTCAAGATTAAAGTGTTCTTGTATGAGAAGAGAAGAGCAATGTTTAAAGCATTCAGACAAAAAAAAATAATGAAAAAAACAAGGTTTATTGTGAATCTTTAAATTCTAACAAATGCAAAGAAAGCGACGTCCATAAAAGTAATTAAAACTTATTTTGTTCTTGAGATAAAATATGTAGGTATGTTTATGCATGGGACAGTTTTATCGTTTATTTTGCATTACTATCTTATGCGGTGACTTGTTTTGATTTAACTTTAGATGACTGGCAAGTATTGGTAGACGTCGAATGTATGTCATTTAATTGACTTCTTTGTATTTTGGCTGACTGATTTTACATTAAGGTTGTACATTTATGATTTGTTGTGACGGTAATCATGTTTGATTATCTTCGTAACAAGTCCAAAGGAAACATACAACTAGAACATAGAAATAGGAGATGTTTTGTTCCTTTGTTTGAACGATATTCCTCAATATAAACAAAGCGCCCTAAAACAACTTCAATTGTGAAAGTAATAAGCAACAGTGACGTCACAATGATATCACTCAGTTGTCAAATTTTCGACGTCATCTGCCAATGATACACGTACAATTTGCCTGGTTTCATAATTGACAGTCAATTTGGTTCCCCTAATAGTATTTCCTTAACATCTAGTTTATCCGGCCATACGGGGCTGGTACTGTAGTCCATTTTTTTGTACAAATGTGATTACTTGTTCCTATTATCTCAGTGCAAGAGGCTTTTATGCCAGAAAACAATCAATGTGATTAAGCAATCACTGCCATTCGTGCGTAGCTTACCATTTTAACAACCACAACAATAACAAAGCGAATAATTAGTTCTTATATATGTTTGTTTATTCATTTTTCATATTATCGTTTTTGATAAAAAATTGCTTATTTATAATTAAATTTTTCTTGAAGAAATCTCTATTTATCTACCGCTCTTGCTGATTTAGTGGATCTTTTTTGTTAAGGCAGTGATTGTTTCTTCATCGGTTTCTTCTTCTTCTTCTTCGTCCTGTTGCTCTTTTGAGACACTTGCTAGCTGTGTGTCACTAAGAGCGCCATCCGTCTCTATTTCGTCATCAGGTCCCAAGTAATCTTCATAGTCTTCTGTAGTCATACCATTTGGAATGTCCTCCTTATTAAATCCACAAAAATCTTCATCTACATCTACATCTCTGTATTCCCAAAACAAATGCCATTTTCAGTCTCCTTCCGGATATAAACCAGGTCACACGTGTTTTGATGTCATTTTTAAGTGAATTTGTTATTCAATTAAATGACATAACATTAGTATTAGAATTTCCTATTAAGGTGCTCAAATGTCATGTGATAGTGCCACCAGCAGTGAAATTTGAAACTAAGTTAAGGTTTAAAAAAACCCTTGAAAATTAGCGACAAACCGGTCAAAAAATTTCTTGACAGCAAATTTTCTGTGCAGTTTAGCAACATACGCAATTATCCGATAAGCAATTAAGTGGACAATTTTAGTAATAAAGGGTAGGCTTTAGTTAGTGGTTTTCAGGTTTCTATGGGATTAAGTGATATATGCGATTAACGGATAGGCAATTAAGTGATCACGTCTGTACCATTCGGAAAACACAATGGTTTGGTGAAAGAGCTGTTTATTAAAGTTTGTGACATTAATTTCGGTGTGCTATAGCCTTATTATCATTGTATCCTTTGTTAACAGCATCCCAATATATTGTTGTACAGTAGCAGATCAAGGATACTTGACAAAGACAGTGCCTCTGAGACATAAGCGATAATCAAGATTTCAAAAAGGAGTCGTTGTTTAAAGCCTGAAGCTCTAAAAAAATTTTGGGGTAAAACTATAAAATCCTGAAATATAAACACAGACAAAATCTGATACGTTAATGCTATTAGTCCACACAGTGAATCAGTCTATCAAAAATAACTTAAGCTTCGGTAGTATAAATGCTACCTAGACTTAAGTTATTTTGAGTTATAATTTTGGTTGCAGGAACTCAATGGTACAAGTTCCTACGTCGTGGATAAATGATATTCCTAAACTGTTCAGTCTTTTACATGTCTTCAAGACAAACTAGGTTTCATTCCCTTTCAAATACCAGCATATGGTAAGAAGAACTTGTCGAATTCCAAGAAACATAAAATTGCATAGTGTTCTTGAAATTACTTTCTTTCCATGTTTAACAAAGGCATTTACAAGATCTTTATACCGACGACTTAATAAATTATCTTTAGGCCATGTACCATAGATAAATTAGTGGTATATTACTACTTTGTCTTTTAAGTTTGCTCAAGAATCAACAAGGAAGAAATGATTCTTAATATATTAAGAAACATCAAAATACCTTGCACAATCATTGACGGCTGTAGTCTACCAGTGTCATGGACACAACCCAGAATTGAAGATGATTAAGTGTATCAAAGATATATTGCCATATTATACAGCAACTAAGAGAAAGAACCTTTGATAACAAAATACAAGAAATGAATTAAAAATTTCACCATTCTAATTTTAATTCTTGGAATTTTGTCCATAACTTTGTCTTTGAATGATTTCCCAATAGCAGGAAGTTTGGCCTGAAAGTGTTTGTTTTTCGAGCACAAGAAAAATTGAGCATTCCATTATTTCGCTTCTTTCAAGAAAAAAATATTACATGGAAATTGCAGAATAAAGAGATAAATAGATAGATAGATGGATAGATAAATAGATAGATAGATAGATAGATAAATAGATAGATAGATAGATAGATAGATAAATAGATAGATAGATGGATAGATAAACAGATAGATAGATAGATAAATAGATAGATTGATAGATAGATGGATGGAGAGTTTCATTAATTGAAAAAGACTCTACTTTTCTAAATTTGAAAACTGTTTTTTAGGCTGAATAGTAATAAGATCACAGGTTCTTTTTGGGGGAGGACGATTGCTGTTAACACCAAATTACCATACGTCTGCTTGATATTTCTGAGTAGCTACATTTGTAGAACAAATTGCTCATTCAAGCAATTTGTTCTACAAGAGCCATGCTTGGATTTGTTATTCCTACTAATTTGGTTTATTCTACTTAAAAAACATAAATTCAAATTCTCTTTTATTTCATATATACTATTTAGAGCTCTACCATGAAAATTCTACCTTGCTGNGATAGATAAAGAGATAGATAGATAGATAGATAGATAGATAGATAGATAGATAGATAGATGGAGAGGTTCATTAATTGAAAAAGACTCTACTTTTCTAAATTTGAAAACTGTTTTTTTAGGCTGAATAGTAATAAGATCACAGGTTCTTTTTGGGGGAGGACGATTGCTGTTAACACCAAATTACCATACGTCTGCTTGATATTTCTGAGTAGCTACATTTGTAGAACAAATTGCTCATTCAAGCAATTTGTTCTACAAGAGCCATGCTTGGATTTGTTATTCCTACTAATTTGGTTTATTCTACTTAAAAAACATAAATTCAAATTCTCTTTTATTTCATATATACTATTTAGAGCTCTACCATGAAAATTCTACCTTGCTGCTAAATCTCTTCCAACTATCCCATTTCATTCAACTAATCCTTCTTTTTCTGGAGATATTGAAAAAACCTAGCACTAAAGCTTAGAAACAAATATTTTTGTAGGATAAAAATTTTCCATTATAAGATCAGTTAAGAAGTGTAGCAGCAGGTGAATAAAGCATGAAGGCACTGTTTTCGAAATTTAACTTGCATCTTGCCACCTCAGCCACTCATAAATAGAGCTCCATCACCTGGTCTAGATAATCTTTTTTTTCTCTCAAATGTTGTATGGCTTTGGTTTCAAGAATGTCATCCTACCCAAGACTGACATGAAGAATAAGCTCCCAATATTCCAAAGTGCTCCTAATGACGCGTCTCCAGTAGACTGACAATTAAGTTTAGCTCCTGGCCTTCACTCGTGGGTGAGTCTTTAAGTCTAGGGAAACTTTTAAATTTCAGAGGAAGGGTCGCAGGCAAATCACTGGCGTCATAATGTTTTTGTGTGTCAATAGTAGGTCCCTTGAATCATTCTAGACCATTTTATTCAACCATTCTAGTCCATTTTGACCTAGAAAGAAAATGATAAAATAGATTTTAACCCAGCTGTAGTTTTTGATGGGGCATTTTAATGCCACAATGGAGTGTAATGGTGCAGCCTAACTTGGTGAGTGTTTCAAATATTTTTCATTGACATTTGTTCTGTGGTGCCTTCGATGGTACTTGGAGTTTAGTCTTAACTCTTTCGTTTAACACTGCAAAATCAAATCCAGCTCAAATAAATTTAATATAGACTCCTATTAAAAAATTCCTTATGGTAATGTTAGGGGTTTGGATATCAACGTTACAGAAGTTGAACTGTATCNCGTGGGTGAGTCTTTAAGTCTAGGGAAACTTTTAAATTTCAGAGGAAGGGTCGCAGGCAAATCACTGGCGTCATAATGTTTTTGTGTGTCAATAGTAGGTCCCTTGAATCATTCTAGACCATTTTATTCAACCATTCTAGTCCATTTTGACCTAGAAAGAAAATGATAAAATAGATTTTAACCCAGCTGTAGTTTTTGATGGGGCATTTTAATGCCACAATGGAGTGTAATGGTGCAGCCTAACTTGGTGAGTGTTTCAAATATTTTTCATTGACATTTGTTCTGTGGTGCCTTCGATGGTACTTGGAGTTTAGTCTTAACTCTTTCGTTTAACACTGCAAAATCAAATCCAGCTCAAATAAATTTAATATAGACTCCTATTAAAAAATTCCTTATGGTAATGTTAGGGGTTTGGATATCAACGTTACAGAAGTTGAACTGTATCTAAAAGATATCAACCCTAAGATTTTCTTCTTTTGCATTCTTGCTTGGATTCTACTATGTTAAACAGCGACTTTTGTATACATGACTATTAATTACTAAACTGAATCAATTCAATCATTATAGGCATGCTCTAAGACTTTATGTTAATACTGTTTTTCTTTTGCTTCTGCAACGTCATAAGAGGACACTGAATTCCCTTTTCTGTAGTTCTCAGTGTCATTAGTTCACTCCATGTCGTTTATTTTTACTCTCTATAGATGTCAGAACAATTTACAGATTTCTTTGAACAGAATATTTAAAATTTTGACAATATCCTTTTAGGCTACCCATCAGCTACCGTTCGTTCTTTTGATTATTGTAGCATTCAGGACAAAGAGTGGGTTGTTGGCTTTAGAAAAATTGATCCCGAATGTAAATACCTCCTTTGGTCTCCTCTGACCTTGCCGTCTTCTCTCTTCGGCCAGAAGCCAAGTTTAAGGAAGTACCTGAAGTTTTTTCATTGGTTACCATTTCTGTAAAGTAAATCGAACTGGTGCAGCTTTCAATTTTTTATTTCTGATGCTCACACAAAATTTTCTTTAAACACAGGGCTTTCAAGGTTCCTGCTTTAATCTCTGACTTACTATATCCTGGTAGAGAATGCTACATTCCTGTAAAAAAATAGCAACAAAGACCAAGCAGCTAACCATGCTTTATTCGTGAGACCTCTGCAGCTACTGTCTATCGAAACCACTCTTCACTTACATTAGTTAAAGCTCTCACTGAAACTTGAAGGCGCTTTGGAACTTTTAGCAAATATTGTAAATGGATATATAAAAATACCAAGCTTAGCTATCCACAATGCATTCAAGAAGAAATTCATTATCAAACTTTGTATTTACGCGATTTCGAAGCATCACTAATTAAATCTAAATAAGAAAAGCATTCTCATACAATAGCTGATTAATGGCTCTACCAGACTACACATTACTCATTAATACCAGACTACCCATTACTCATTACTACCAGACTTCCCATTACTCACTCAGAATACTACAATTAGCTTTTTGTAACAAACCGATAATTTACCAATTTAATCAAAGAGTTAGATTCAGGTTGGGTCTCTAGCCCTGAAAACATTCTTGCTATTTTGAAACCTATTTCTCCAGAACTTTTTCCAACTATAGATCGTCTCTTTAATCGCTGATTGAACATGAAAATTCTTCCCATACATTAAAAAAGTCTCTTCCATGAGTCCGTCTATAAAAAAATTGTGGCTCACATTCAGATCCCTCTCAAAGCCATCCATCCAGTCTCCGTAGCGTCATCAGTAAACTTTTTGTATCTTCAATCATCAAATATATTCCTAGACTTCTGAGAAAAATAGTCTGTTATATGTTCAGCTATATGGCGTCCTCGTATCTAGATCTACCGTCAGTGTCCTCAATGTGATCACCAGTGTTGAAAATGGATGCCTGGGTAAAACTATTGCCCTGGATATCTTTAAGGCAATAGACCAGGTTTGGCATAAAGGGATTCTGCAAATACCCCATAGTTATGGCATTATCGGAACTATTCTTGCCGTCATTAAATATTTCTTTTTTAGTGGGAGCATGAAGCTGGTTAGCAATGGCCTATCTTCCAGTGTTCAAAGAGAAAATTCGAAAGCCACCAGGGATCTATTCATGATCTCACACTGTTTTTCGTATTTATTAAAGCTACCTATATTATCCTGCACTCATTTATCGATATCCAGATTGTTGATTCTACAATTTTCTTAATGTAATTTAAAAACACGACAAACCTTTATTCAGGTCTTTTCATGAGCTTAGAATGTACCATTAATAACAGAAAAACGTGGATTCATACATTAAATGTTCCTAAACTAATCTTCTCTCCGGTCGCCATTCCCTATACAAACTTAATCTCTCAAATATCTCTCTATGTAGTGTCACTTCAATTGAATCTGAATGTTCGGACAGGCTCGTGGGTTTTAAACTTTCACACATCTCACATTGAATGCATGTATATAATCTACTGCAATACAGACTTCATTAATGGCAGAGCGATTTTTGGGATTCAGCACGTTTCTCACCCCTGACGTAGTCCTGTATCTTTAAGTGAGATCAGATCTCAGATAGCGTATTTTTACCGTATTAGAGCTCGTAAACCCATATGTACACTCTCTGACCAGTTCGTTCGTTTTCGTGTCTCGGCTACAGCGTTTCCCCCCAATATCGGGCACATGACATTGCCAATGGAGTGGGCTCCTCCAAGTCAGCAAAGTTGCAGTTTAATTATTACTAACATTGTTTGTTGTGTTCTGGAGTCTGGCTTTCTAAATTGTGGTTTCATTTGACTTTGACCTATTGATTTCTGTAGATTTTCTGTTAAAGGCTATTAAAACTTAATCAACTATATCCTTCCATGGGTTTTAAATAATATCAGTAACAACTTTTTAGTTTGTTAACCTTGCAAAAAAGTTTTGAATGTGTATTGTTTTAAAGGTGTACCTACTATGTCTCATAAATATTTCAAGATCATGCTTACAAAAAAACTTGGAGCTCCAACTTTAGAGGTTTTGGATACATTATTGACTATATGTTTTATATGGGTTAAAAGTCACCTATTTAAGGGTATCACTAAAGAAAACAAGGACTGAGAAAAACAGATGTAGATTGGATATCATTTAATTTCAAAAAACAAGTCTTGAATACAGCCTTTTGATAAATGAAGATATGGGTAGGATTTAATACAAGAAAAGAAATCAACTAAGAAAGCATCTTACTAGTATAAAAATGCCATGAACTGGAAGGGTTAAAGTGGTATACTTCCTAAAGTGTTTTTTATTTGCCTTCTTGTTGCCTTTGTTGTTGTTCTTCTTCTACTTTTTCTTTACTTGTTGATTGGGTTGGTTAATCACAGTAGTTGCATTTAACTTCTTTAGCTCTAGCTCTTCTTAGCTCAGTAGTTTTGTTTGTCAATTAAAAGAAGTATATAGCTCTTCAGTTACTCCACTTGTTGTTTGTGGACATTTGATGGAAATATCCTCTGTTATGCCTTTTGTAAAGGAAATAACGTTGTTTTATATACACCTTAAATCTGAATCTGGATTGTTTTTCGAATATGGGCATTGTTGTCAACTAGAATGTTAACGTAACAGTGGATTCACAAATACAGAAAGATAAATTTTTGGAGTCATAAAGGCAGGCCAAGAAAAGAATCTGGAAAAAGGATTCTTTGAATCTTAAAAACTTTGAAAATAGCAAGCATATTCAGTATATAGTCCATACCTGGGGAGATAGTGCTATTGTTAAAGACATTCTGCGCAAATTAGTAAGGCAAGGATTAAATAACTTGGAAAGCAAAGAAAACAACCTACAAGGGAAATCTTGCATGACAACCACTGGAATGTTGTCAGCTTCAATATATATCTTAGATTGGTAGCTACTCCTGACAAGTCCAAAAGTTACATTTGGATAAAACTTTAAAGGTATGGCTACTGAACCAAAAACCTACTTGCCATTAGTTTGGGTCCTCTTGACAATATTTAGATCTTGTACATTATGCTAAATTGCCTATATAAGTTGCAGTGGGCTTGCAATGACCACCATAACTTATTCGGGTTTAGAAATTTAATCAAGAATACAGTGGTGGCCTGGGGTTCATGGCCTTTGGTCATAGTAATAAAATATACCACAATAATTGATTGTTTTTTTGCTAATCATCTAAATCATGATCAATACTTTCATGTTATGGAATCAAAATAAAAAGGAATTGATTATGATTTAAGGTGATTATAGAAAGCAATAAATTACTTTGTAATATTCACCATTATGACATAACAGTAATTAATACATTTTATATTAATATAGTAATTGCTATATACTGCTGTGTCGTGGCTGTATTTGTACAGCATCACCCTAGCCGTTAGTGTGAAAGCTACTGGTTACCACCGTGATTATTAATGAAAAGTGTTAATAATGTTTACATAGTAGTGGAATTTTCACATTCAAATATCTTTTTCTGTTTTACTTTGCGTTTAGTGTTACTAGTCTTGGGAAGTTTGAGAAGTATTTATTTATAATAAACAGGCTAGTGCTATCAAATCTGGTCCATATGGTATCCTAAGAAGATTGAAACTGTACAAGAAACCTTGTTGTTCTTATCTTGAGACTAACTTTCTTTCCTTACTTTTAAAAAGTTTTTTAAATCATTGATTAACATCTCATCTTCAAATCATCCAGAATTCTTTCTTTTCTTAATTTTCCTATATTTTCCTTTTTTTTTCTAGTCATCATTATTTTTAAAACTACTTCTATAAAACATTTCACCACATATCTGATGGCTTAGAAAAGAGGATATTTCAAAGACGTTTCCTAATCTAAGACAAAGCGATTCTCCATTCAGTATTGGTTATTGTTGGTTTTGTTATCATAAATATTGTTATTCTTGATATTTGTATTTTATTGTTATCATTGTTATTATCATTATTGTTATTATTATTTCTCATAGTGAAATGTTTGAATAAAAACACATGAAGATTAATATTGTTATTTTATGTGTATCTTGTAAACAACATTGGAAAAGTTTAAAAAAATCATTATTAGTCATAGTTTGTGTATATAAATGCAGCAACTGGAATTCTTTTGTAATAACTTTTTGCATGTTTTGCAGCATTTGTCCCCATCGTTAGTGAACACAACACCATTGTTGCATTGTTGCATTGTTGCATTGTTGCATTATTAATATTTAAGTACTGCAAAAACAATTACAATGTTTACTTTCTACCTAATATGTTAAAATAACAACTATTTTTAATCAAACAAACATGAGAATGGTTCTTTTTAAATGTACTTAACAGAACACCTAGCCATAACCAATAATCTGGATGGATTTTGAATGTTAGACTAGATATTAGGTTTGTCACTTGTTAATATACTTTTGTTCAAAACTACTATTCCTTAGATGTAAATATTTTTTCTGTTTAAATTGGATTAGAATCTTAAAGAATTTGCTGGTTTCTATTTTATACTTAACTTGGTTTCTTTTCTATGCCAAAAGGAAGGTAATTAAAAATCTAATTTCAAACTGGTTTATTTTATTAATAATTTGAGTTGCTAAATATACATATTCCTTCGTAGTTATGTCCCTTGACAACTCTGAAAAATTTAAGTTGATCCCGGCAGTAGGCTCGGATCCAAAGAGAGGAAGGCTGGGCGAGGGTTGAGCATAATTCCCTGTAAAATACAAGTGAATTATTGAAGAATTTTAACATTAACATAGAATGAATGGATGTAACTTTTAAACATAGAAGTTCTGCTAGACACAAGTTCAGGAGAATTTTAACAACGCCAGGTCATGATTTACATATCGTCATGGATCTTAAAAATGCTGATGTCGGTTTTTCAAATATAAGGTGGAAAAAAACAATGGGGAGCAAGGAAATTGGAAGGAAAACTGGAAATGGAAAAAGGTCTTCTGAGATCTGTTACCTGAGCAACCTAATATGAGAGGAAGATTTTTTAATTCAGAAATACAATAGACATTGCCTAGCACCAGAGACTAAAAGGAGATTGACCATATTTCAATAAAGGGAAGATATAGGTAATCATTGTTGACTATTTGTAGCATGAGAGATGCTGACGCCCTATGTGATCAAAATCTCCACTAGCAACAGTTAGGTTAAAAATCCCTGGGTAGACACCAGCAAAGAAATCAAACTTAAAATTTACTCAATTGATCTAAACTATTGGACAAAAAGAAAGCACAGCGTTTACAATAGTGTTCAAATGCAGATTCTTCTACTTGCAAGGTAAAGGAAGTTAGCATGTTTGTAATGTCCTATAACAATATAAAGGATAAATGATTGGTATTCAGAAAGTCTCTAAATAAAGCAAATTGTAAAAAAGTTGCCAGAAGAGGAAGAAAAAGTAAAAATTGGATCAGTTAAAAATATTAGAAAACATTTAAAGAAAGAAGGAAATGGAAAGGGAATTTCAATAACTCAAAGTGCCACGGGATAATCAAAATTAACATGATTTTTAAAAGACTCTAAAGTGAAGAAGGTTAAAAAAAGGATAGTCAAAATCAATAACCTTTTAAAGAGACTGCGAAGGGAAGAAGAAGCCCTTACAGAATAGAAGAAGGTCTAATAGATTTGTTGATAACATGGCGATGGAAGCAGCCACTAGAATGAACAAGTTACGTAGAGTAAACATAATGTATACTGTAATAAAACAAAACAGTATGTTTCGTTATGTTAAACAAAAGTAAATAAACTTATTTCCTCTATTTTTTAAAATTGAGACATCAATTAATTAATCCATTTGGTCATTTCTCCAGATCTATCTATAGTGTAAGACCCTACTATGAAACACTTCTTCCTTGACGTGTGCCCTATCTTGGAGGATGTAGGCTCTTATGTTTTACCGAATATTTTGATGTTCCATCCATTCAATTAGGCCTGCTTCTGTGGTGATTTAGTGTTACCATTTGATCACGTGGTCCAGATATTTCTCTTGTTGTCGTCCAACATCTTTCTTCTCTCTTACATTTCCTGTTGTTATTTTCTTTTCTACACAATTATCTCAGGTTTTATGTTCAAAGATGATTTGTTTGTTCAAAATAGATCGGATCAACTGTCGACTCACTTCAGGTATTTCTAAAATGTGCTTATTTGATACTTTTATTCCTTTTATTTTATCTCTTATTTACTACACAATACATTTTTTTTATATTCATCAATACATTCTTTACTATCACTATTATGATATTAATTTCGTTTTTACACTTAATATCAGATGTCGTCGTCGCTCTCAAGTACTTGAATTTATTTTCTTGTTCAGTCATGCTATCTCGTTCTTCATCATACATGTGGGCTAAAGATAACTAGAAAAAGTGATAACAGAAAATGAAAAGAAGGTACCAGTGAAAAACCTAATGTATGTCAAAAAGTAAAAAACTCCGAAAAATCTGTTAAAAGCAATAAAAAGATTAACCTGTTATCTATCTTTGTAATACAGGAAACCCTCTTTTGTAAAAATCTCTTTTTTAACCAGAAAACTGTACTTGAGCACAAAACAAAGCTTAATTTTGTTACTGGTGCATTACTACTGTTGTTTTGGTGATAGCATATAGTGTTTGTAGCAGGTTCTGCTATAATTTGATATTAAAGGCTATTGTTGATCTGCTATTTATTGACTCTTACCACACATTTCAGCTACCCCTGGATGGATAGATTTCAGAAGGCTTTTTCCATAGTCCTTGATATATCAAAGCCATTTAACAGGGTGTACAGTACTGGCTTGATCCATACGCTCTCTGATTCGTGTAGATGGAAAGGTCTTTGACATTCTCAACTCGTACCTTTTTGTGGTTTTATTTGCAAGCAAATTTGGGAAAAAGTAGCATTATCAGAATAGTAAGGGTGGCATTATGAGTTGTTTAATGATCGAATGGACTAAATGGACTTAACTGGTCAGTAATATACTTTGCTAATTTCCAGCAGATAGGAAAAGCTGGCTGTATTAGTTCTGTAACAACATTTAGATAACCCGTCAATTCCAATTCTTGTTCTAACATGACACACCATGTTAATGCGTTTCCTGCTGCTATCAAATAAAGCGAGACTTGGCTTCAAATAACTACCCAATAGTGCACCTTGGGTAGTCTATTAGCTGGTGGACACAATTCGATACCCATTTGCCTGGGTGAACCAGGTAACTAAATGGAACTGAATGGTGGGTATTAAATTATCTTTTTGATTGGTAAAAGTCGCTAAACTTTGAAGCCAAAAACAATAGCTAATTATTTTTTGGCTGGTCGCCTGAGATAAGGGGGAAATGTTGATTTTCTTAGCTTACTTTATCGCAAGCAATAGAAAACCCATAATTGGTCAATACACATTGTAAATATGATAACCAATTTGGCTTATATAAACAGCTTTATAGATAAATTACCAGTCTCGACAAGTGTCTTGCTAACTGAGATACTTTATATATAATTGGTATATTTTGATCATTAGTAAACTTATAATATTGACTCCGCATACGCTTTGCCTTGCATAAAATTAACACCATCGGCAAAAACAAAACAAGTTGATAAAATGTAGAGTTTTGAACTTGGCAAATACACAATTGTCTACTTTACCATCAAGCGTTTAAAGAAAAAGACCTGGAATCATTCAAGAATCAAGTTTTTAAAACCCTTTTCTCTGGTAATGTGCAAAATCCAAAGGAATTCTACTGACCAAAGGAAATAATTTTGGTAAATATTATATAGGGGTATATGATCAAACAACAGCTAGTATTGAAAAAGAAATAGCAAAAATTGACATATTATGCAGAGGGCCCGCGAAAAAATCAGACAAGAGATAGATAAGGAACAGTGTGGAGACATGGAGGACACTGGTATCAGAAATGCTATCTTTATGGAACGGATGCTGTCAAAAAGAGCAATAGAATTGCAAAGAGATCTGTATGCTTGTTTTATTGATTACACCAAAGCATTTGATAGGTGGCAGCATCAAAAGCTGCTCAATAATCTTGAGGGATTAGATCTGGATGGTAAGGATTTACGCTTTATACGAAATCTATATTGGGATCAAACTGCTTGTACGAGAAGAGAAAATGAGATGAATGATTACATCAAGGTTAAGAGAAGAGTAAGACAGAGATGTGTGTATTTTACCTGATTTATTCAACTTTCATGGTGAAAAGATTTTTCGAGGCATAAACGATTTGGAAGGGTTTTCTGTAGGAGGACATAATTTCAACAATACACGATTTGCAGATGACTCAACACTGGCTGCATTCTCAGAACAAGGTTTACAAAGACTACTAGATGAAATAGTTGACCAAAGTAGAAGGAAAGGACTGGAAATAAATCAAAAGAAAACAGTATGCATGGTAATAAGTAAGAACCAAAGTACCAGGTGCAAGTTGAATATTGGAAAAGACCCCATAAAACAAGTTGAATAGTTCAATTACTTGGTTAGCTATATAATAGAGAATGGAAAGTGTGATCTGGAAATTAAGAGAAGGATAGGAATTGAAAAAGGTACTTTTGAGAGATTACGGAAGATCTTCAAACACCGCAAAATGTCAATGGCTACAAAGAAGTGGGTACTAGAAGGTTATGTAACGTCTATTTTTTGTATGGTTGTGAGTGCTGGACAATATCATCATCAATGCAAAAGAGATTAGAAGCTGTTGAAATGTGGTTTGACAGAAGAATGATGAGAATATCATGTGTATACCATCAAACAAATGAGGAAGTTTTCAGGAAAGCTGGAGCAGAAAGGTGTCTGATAAAAACAATCCGTGAAAAGCTGATGAGGTTTATGGGATATATCATGAAAAAAAAGGACTAGAAACTCTTACCCTTACAGGTCGTATACAAGGCAAAAGAAGAAGAGGAAGACAAAGATTAACATACTTGGGAAGTCACAAGTGCCATATTAAAAATATATATCAGCAAGTGAGAAGGAAAAGGTAAAAGCTGGATATGTTCTACATATGATGAGAGATAGGAATATGTGGAGAACAATGATCGCCAACGTCTGGAATGGATATGGCACCTAGAGAGAGAGAGAGAGAGAAAGAGAGAGAGAGAGAGAGAGAGAGAGAGAGAGAGAGAGAGAGAGAGAGAGAGAGAGAGAGAGAGAGAGAGAGAGAGAGAGAGAGAGAGAGAGCGAGAGAGAGAGAGAGAGAGAGAGAGAGAAAGAGGGAGAGAGAGAGCGAGAGAGGGAGAGAGA
>RDPX01000274.1:806880-817641 GCA_003991215.1 Morbakka virulenta
AAAAGATAGGTAGGGTCAGTTATTAGCGTGAGCAGAAAGATAGGTAGGGTCAGTTATTAGCATGAGTAGAAAGATAGGTAGGGTCAGGCGAAGAAAAACTGTTGCTCTGTTCCAGGAATTGAGAGCTAAAAAATCAATCTAAGAGATATTTGCAACGGACACGGCAATTCCAATAAATAGAAGGAACATAGATGTGAAAGCTTGGTCTTAAAAGAAGACAATAAGACAAGATGATAAACTTAGCGCTTTTTGCTTAAAATAAACTTTAATTAGAAAAAAATTGACCACTGTTGCCTGTCAATATGGATCTAGTGAATAAAGGTAATATAAAAGTTATCATTAAGTGGCGTGTATACAAGTGTTTAATTAAATGATTGGAGATCTAAGCCAAATTTTTGAAGTTTTCATAATTATAATGGTAGACTCATAAAAAGCTTAATACTAAAACTCCTGCTTGGTAAGAACATGTATTTTTGGTTTATCATTTCTACAAATGACTTCTATAATTTTTGTCTCAGAAAGTTGTTTCGCTATAAAAACACATTTTTAATGTTTTGTGGATTAGATCTAACAATTAGGATTTTGTTTGTAGAATCTTGTAGGACTTTCTTAGTAAAAATTTCATTACTGTAGCTATTATGACAAATTTTGAGATAAATAGCTAAATGTCCGTTACTAGTGCCTGTAAGCTCTCAAAGCCATGCATGTGCATTAAAAGGTTATTCTGCACAGTGGTGGTCGAGTTTCGGTTGTGGAATTGACGAATCCACGTGGTGGGAAATCTGTCCTGCCTTTTTCAGTCTTCATTGCCACATTTATGATATTACCATAACTGTGAGAAGTGCAGAATCACAATACGTGATGTGAAGAACAAAGGAGAGAGAGAAAGACACAGAGAGAGAGAAAGAGAGAGAGAGAGAGAGAGAGAGGGAGAGAGAGAGAGAGAGAGAGAGAGAGAGAGAGAGAGAGAGAGGGAGAGAGAGATAGATGGAGAGAAAGTGAGTGAGTGGTTAAGTTCGGGGAAAGATTACGGCTTTCTCTTTCAATCCAATGTGGTTTTAGAAACTGTACTACATAAAGAGTATTTCCATTTCCTATTTTTTAGTTAAGGATTATATTCCAATGTAAGTTCTTTTTAAAAAGTATGGAATCTTAATTGTACTTTTATATCTTAAAGAATCTTTACAAAGTTTATTTCTATCACTACCTACAAAGGAGTATGGCGATAGTATGGAGGGAGGGACACACACAGACATACACATACACACACAGAGGAAATATTTCCTAAGCCAGTAGTTCCTTGTTCCCTGTTAACATGAATGATGATAAAGCCGAAGGCTAGTTTTGAGATTTTATACCATGCAAGAAATTATAATCATTTTTACTGGCACGTCACCTATATTGTAATGTAATATTAGCAATACTATTAGTTATAATAGTTCACATAATAGTGTACTTTAGTGGAGACTTTGAAGGTAGGGAGACAGCCAAGATAGTTTCAAAGTCATGATATTATTTGATGCAAAAAGTCCCCTTTGTTAATTACACACGGTGGTAATACAATCTAATTTCTCTTTAAAAAATAAAAAAGAGAAGAAGCCTTTAAAAACTTCTTTTTCACTTAGGTCACGTATATTTATTTTCAACACTTTAAAATGAAAGGGAGAGTTAGAGGCCAATAACTGTTTTGATGTGTACTTTTGTGTTTGCTCAAATAGCCTGTCCAGTTTGACAATGGGCACGGGGTTGATGGTATTGAGAGAGGAATAAACTGAAGAAAGAACAAGCATTCTATTTTTTGGTCTGTATGAATAGCTTGAGGAGAGAACCCAAGGCTTCGCTAAAAATTAATACACCTATATGGCTTTTGCAAAGAAACAGGAAAAATTGGGAATATTCTAGAANAGCCTTTAAAAACTTCTTTTTCACTTAGGTCACGTATATTTATTTTCAACACTTTAAAATGAAAGGGAGAGTTAGAGGCCAATAACTGTTTTGATGTGTACTTTTGTGTTTGCTCAAATAGCCTGTCCAGTTTGACAATGGGCACGGGGTTGATGGTATTGAGAGAGGAATAAACTGAAGAAAGAACAAGCATTCTATTTTTTGGTCTGTATGAATAGCTTGAGGAGAGAACCCAAGGCTTCGCTAAAAATTAATACACCTATATGGCTTTTGCAAAGAAACAGGAAAAATTGGGAATATTCTAGAAACAATACCTTTAGTAGGGATCTGCGCTCAGTATTCAAAACAGTATTATTTAATGGAGGTAATCAAATGAGTTTGGCAATATAGGACTGTAACGTATCTATTAGTTGTGACTGTAAAATAATTAAAAGACCTTGTCTTTGAACTCGATTAAGTTAACTTATTATTTCTTAATTAAACCAACGAGAAAAGAAGGATCGACGAGACAAATGTTCATTCGCTAAATACTTACAAACTTTGTAGAATAAAATATTATTGGATCTAGAAATAATGAAGTGAGCAGATAGAATTCAAGGGAACATTTTTGCATGAGAAAATGTCATGGGAACAATAACAAACAATTCATTTTACTAGGTAATGCCCTATGAAAAAAGCCAAATGTGAGATGAAGTGGAATAATTTTAACTACAAGAAACAGTCTAAAGCAGGACAATTTTTTTGGAAAGTCAAAAAAAAAACTCTGCGAGTGGAAAAAGACAATAGAGCCAATAAATAATTATGACTCATACATCGAAATATTGCTGAGATGAAGTAGAATAATTTAACTTCAAGAAGCAGTCTAAAGTAGAAAGGTTTTTGGAAAGTCAAAATAAAAACTCTACGAGTGAAAAAAAGACCGTGGAGCCAGTAAATAATTATAACTCATACATTGGAATATTGCTGAGATGAAGTGGAATAACTTAACTTCAAGAAACAGTCTAAAGTAGAAAATGTTTTTGGAAAGTCAAAAAAAAACCTCTACGAGTGGAAAAAGACCGTGGAGCCAGTAAATAATTATAACTCATACATTGGAATATTGCTGAGATGAAGTGGAATAACTTAACTTCAAGAAACAGTCTAAAGTAGGAAATGTTTTTGGAAAGTCAAAAAAAAACCTCTACGAGTGGAAAAAGACAATGGAGCCAATAAATAATTATGACTCATACATTGGAATATTGCTGCTAATGTTTTGATACAAAATGGGTCTTCAAAATTTCTGAGAACAAGTAAATACCTATGTCGTTATTAAGTAACCGATTAACGAGATTTTTCTAGCTAGAGTGATTCTAGTAAGATGTTCTCTTATTCAATATTAGGTTATCTTATTTCATCATCTACATGCAAGGTCTTGTTGTTGATCCTTAAAACTCAAGAAAATGTCTTAATGAACTATCTCTAAGCACTACTACTACACAATTCCATAGAGGTTGTAGCACTTTTAAAAACATATTAAAATTAGTTACATCAAAACGAAGAAAATGTCTTAATGAACTATCTCTAAGCACTACTACTACACAATTCCATAGAGGTTGTAGCACTTTTAAAAACATATTAAAATTAGTTACATAAAAATGAAGAAAATGTCTTAATGAACTATCTCTAAGCACTACTACTACACAATTCCATAGAGGTTGTAGCACTTTTAAAAACATATTAAAATTAGTTACATCAAAATGAAGAAAATGTCTTAATGAACTATCTCTAAGCACCACTACTACACAATTCCATAGAGGTTGTAGCACTTTTAAAAACATATTAAAATTAGTTACATCAAAATGAAGAAAATGTCTTAATGAACTATCTCTAAGCACCACTACTACACAATTCCATAGAGGTTGTAGCACTTTTAAAAACATATTAAAATTAGTTACATCAAAATGAAGAAAATGTCTTAATGAACTATCTCTAAGCACCACTACTACACAATTCCATAGAGGTTGTAGCACTTTTAAAAACATATTAAAATTAGTTACATCAAAATGAAGAAAATGTCTTAATGAACTATCTCTAAGCACCACTACTACACAATTCCATAGAGGTTGTAGCACTTTTAAAAACATATTAAAATTAGTTACATCAAAATGAAGAAAATGTCTTAATGAACTATCTCTAAGCACCACTACTACACAATTCCATAGAGGTTGTAGCACTTTTAAAAACATATTAAAATTAGTTACATCAAAATGAAGAAAATGTCTTAATGAACTATCTCTAAGCACCACTACTACACAATTCCATAGAGGTTGTAGCACTTTTAAAAACATATTAAAATTAGTTACATCAAAATGAAGAAAATGTCTTAATGAACTATCTCTAAGCACCACTACTACACAATTCCATAGAGGTTGTAGCACTTTTAAAAACATATTAAAATTAGTTACATCAAAATGAAGAAAATGTCTTAATGAACTATCTCTAAGCACCACTACTACACAATTCCATAGAGGTTGTAGCACTTTTAAAAACATATTAAAATTAGTTACATCAAAATGAAGAAAATGTCTTAATGAACTATCTCTAAGCACCACTACTACACAATTCCATAGAGGTTGTAGCACTTTTAAAAACATATTAAAATTAGTTACATCAAAATGAAGAAAATGTCTTAATGAACTATCTCTAAGCACCACTACTACACAATTCCATAGAGGTTGTAGCACTTTTAAAAACATATTAAAATTAGTTACATCAAAATGAAGAAAATGTCTTAATGAACTATCTCTAAGCACCACTACTACACAATTCCATAGAGGTTGTAGCACTTTTAAAAACATATTAAAATTAGTTACATCAAAATGAAGAAAATGTCTTAATGAACTATCTCTAAGCACCACTACTACACAATTCCATAGAGGTTGTAGCACTTTTAAAAACATATTAAAATTAGTTACATCAAAATGAAGAAAATGTCTTAATGAACTATCTCTAAGCACCACTACTACACAATTCCATAGAGGTTGTAGCACTTTTAAAAACATATTAAAATTAGTTACATCAAAATGAAGAAAATGTCTTAATGAACTATCTCTAAGCACCACTACTACACAATTCCATAGAGGTTGTAGCACTTTTAAAAACATATTAAAATTAGTTACATCAAAATGAAGAAAATGTCTTAATGAACTATCTCTAAGCACCACTACTACACAATTCCATAGAGGTTGTAGCACTTTTAAAAACATATTAAAATTAGTTACATCAAAATGAAGAAAATGTCTTAATGAACTATCTCTAAGCACCACTACTACACAATTCCATAGAGGTTGTAGCACTTTTAAAAACATATTAAAATTAGTTACATCAAAATGAAGAAAATGTCTTAATGAACTATCTCTAAGCACCACTACTACACAATTCCATAGAGGTTGTAGCACTTTTAAAAACATATTAAAATTAGTTACATCAAAATGAAGAAAATGTCTTAATGAACTATCTCTAAGCACCACTACTACACAATTCCATAGAGGTTGTAGCACTTTTAAAAACATATTAAAATTAGTTACATCAAAATGAAGAAAATGTCTTAATGAACTATCTCTAAGCACCACTACTACACAATTCCATAGAGGTTGTAGCACTTTTAAAAACATATTAAAATTAGTTACATCAAAATGAAGAAAATGTCTTAATGAACTATCTCTAAGCACCACTACTACACAATTCCATAGAGGTTGTAGCACTTTTAAAAACATATTAAAATTAGTTACATCAAAATGAAGAAAATGTCTTAATGAACTATCTCTAAGCACCACTACTACACAATTCCATAGAGGTTGTAGCACTTTTAAAAACATATTAAAATTAGTTACATCAAAATGAAGAAAATGTCTTAATGAACTATCTCTAAGCACCACTACTACACAATTCCATAGAGGTTGTAGCACTTTTAAAAACATATTAAAATTAGTTACATCAAAATGAAGAAAATGTCTTAATGAACTATCTCTAAGCACCACTACTACACAATTCCATAGAGGTTGTAGCACTTTTAAAAACATATTAAAATTAGTTACATCAAAATGAAGAAAATGTCTTAATGAACTATCTCTAAGCACCACTACTACACAATTCCATAGAGGTTGTAGCACTTTTAAAAACATATTAAAATTAGTTACATCAAAATGAAGAAAATGTCTTAATGAACTATCTCTAAGCACCACTACTACACAATTCCATAGAGGTTGTAGCACTTTTAAAAACATATTAAAATTAGTTACATCAAAATGAAGAAAATGTCTTAATGAACTATCTCTAAGCACACTACTACACAATTCCATAGAGGTTGTAGCACTTTTAAAAACATATTAAAATTAGTTACATTAAAATGAAGAAAATGTCTTAATGAACTATGTCTAAGCACCACCACTACACAATTCCATAGAGGTTGTAGCACTTTTAAAAACATATTAAAATTAGTTACATCAAATTCTTAATAAAATTACTCTAGATGAGGCCAAAAATGTTTCAAACTGCAATCTGACCACAGATAATTTGCATCGACAAATCACACATATTCAAGCTAGGTAACAGACAAGAAAACAAAATTGCAAATAAGTTAAAATTACCCAACATGATTGAAAGAAATTAAATGCAAAAAATACATAATTAGTGTACAGTGATTTTTTGGGAGCCCCAGCTCGTGCAAAGGCAATTTCAAATTTATTGATTGTATTTAAGTGTAAAATTGAGTTGTTAGATGTTGTATTAGATATTTAACTTCATTTAAGTAGCAGGAGATGGAAAAAACCCTGAGTAATTTAATCAAAGGTTTTGTCTTTTTTTTTCATTCAAAGGACGTTTTACCTGTGCCATTGCTTTCCTCGCAGAAGGGAGAAAAATTCACAAAAGTTTCGCCATTAATAATTTTTTCAAAGCAAAAGCTTCAAGTTTTTTCTCTACAGTGAGCCAAGATGAAACAAATAAATGGCTTTTTACCTTGGCTTTTTACCTAATTGCTACACTTGGATAGCAATCAGGTTCTGTACGGTCTTAGGTAGCAAAAATGGAGTTACTACGCAACCAAAAAGACGACTTTTTGTTAAAATGATGATAAATTTTGTTTTTGGACTGTCTAACGTATAGGAGTCGATAATTAAGTAGGAACAATACAATGAAGATCATACCAGCATAGTCAAAGTGAAATCTAATTGCTCCCTTTTACTAGTGAGCAGTTGGATGTCAAAAAGGTATCAAATATTTCTTGATAGCAAAAATGGAGCATAAATATTTTTACCCTTTTACTACTTCTTTTATTGCAGAATAAGAAAAAAAAATCACAATTTACTTAGCACTTCTTACTCCCTGTTTTTGTAAGAACCATAAGATTTTAACTAAGTGGAAGCCAAAAACCATAGTCTGATGGATCCACGGTCCAGGTTTGGTAAGAGGCCAAGTACAGGGTATTCAGTATATTTGAAGCGCCGATTACCTTACATTTTTTCAGGCAAACAATCAAGAGAATAAAGTATTCGTTTATATTGTATAAATGAAGAAAACCTTACATTTAGCCGAGGTACTGATGATGTCAAAGCACGCAGGCAACGCTTGAGAAACGTAATATGGTTTAACCCACCCTTTAGCAGAAATGTGAAATCTAACATTGGTAAAACTTTCTTGAGTTTAATTAGCAAACATTTCCAAAAAGATAACAAATTGCACAAGATATTTAATCGCAACACCCTTAAGTTAAGCTATTCTTGTACACCTAACATGTCACGCATAATTAAAAAGCATAACAACAAAATTATTAATAATGAGTTCAAAGAAGAAACAAGACCTTGCAACTGCAGGAATAAGGAGAACTGTCCTCTCAATGGTAGTTGTTTATCTACAAACATTGTGTACAAAGCTGAAGTAGTTACTCAAGATAATTTATTTACGTATTATGGCACATCAGAAAGCGAATTTAAATATCGATACAACAACCACACTAAATCGTTCCGTAATCGCTCCTACCAGAATGATACCGAACTTTCTAAGTTAGTATGGAAACTAAAGGATGATAAAGCACCGTTTAAAATTAATTGGTCAATAGCTGTTAAAACATTCCCCTATGTTTGTGGTACTAGACGTTGTGACTTGTGCTTATGCGAAAAAATATGCATAAT
The DNA here is from genome assembly GCA_003991215.1 of Morbakka virulenta. Classification (NCBI taxonomy): domain Eukaryota; kingdom Metazoa; phylum Cnidaria; class Cubozoa; order Carybdeida; family Carukiidae; genus Morbakka; species Morbakka virulenta. The sequence continues at coordinate 814,956 of RDPX01000274.1, forward strand.
AAAATCAGACTCTGAGCAGCTTTTGAATAAACGCAACGAACTGATTAGTAAATGTCGCCACCGTAATAAATATATTATCGGTAATGTCAAATAGACCCCGTAAGCATAATACCTATCATGCTATGAACATTTTTACACACTCCCACGCGAGGGGAAGCGACATTGTTTGTCAGTGCGCGGTATGTAATTGACCATCGTGCATAGCCATTGTTTGCCTGAGTATGTATACTTTTATTCATTTCTTCATTTATACAATATAAATGAATAATTTATTCTCTTGATTGTTTGCCTAAGTAGGTATTACGGTTTGTAACTTTATGTGTGCCCTTGAGTATACTTTTATTCATTTATACAATATAAATGAATACTTTATTCTCTTGAGTGTTCCATAATTCTATCGAGTGTTCCATAATTCTATTGAGTGTTCCATAATTACCATGCATCTTTATAATACACGAAATGTTGTAGTAATTCATTGCAGTTTGAAGATTGTTAAGAAAACATGAAACTAGTAGTAACTGCTAAATTTGTCTAGTTATTTTGTATGCTTTACTGGATTTATATATATATATATATATATATATATATATACAAATGAAGTAAATACAAACTTTAAGATTGGACTCCTCAGAGAAGAAAAAATATTGCCTGGTTTCTTATCATACAAGTTCAAGATATTAGAAAAGTTCTAAAATTTCAAATATTTACCACAGACAGAGGCAATTTTTATTTTTACAATTTTTTCTCTAACTGTCTTCTAGGTAGCATAAAAGCTGAATTGCAAGTTTCAAAGAGAGATGAAAATTGGTTTCATCAAGGTCAGTGGGAATTTTCCAGGACCACAGCTTTTAGTCTATAAAGCCCCCTTAACAACCAAGCGTTCTTTTGAAACAATTGATGCTTGTACGATCTTTAATGTCTTATAATGATGTCTAAAATCAGTCCTGCCTCCAAAAGAAGCTTAGGGGGCTTATGTCTTACACAAATTAACTACGTCATTAATTCCCAATACATTGCTGTAAAGAAAAGCCATATGAATTCCTTGAAGTAGTGCTTTAATACATGCCATCTTCTCAATATTTTAGATTTTTAATGAAATTTTGTTTAGTGAAATTTTGTTTTGTTATATTTTGTTTTGTAGATATACATCAGTGGTATACCAGGAGTTTCTGACAACCAGGAGCTTTATCAAGAAAATAAATTGATGGAGCTGACATAATTGTCAGAGACCAAATAAAGATGAAGGCATTTGCCTTGTCGAAAAAAGAAGACATTGTTTATCTCTGTTGTTACACTAAACCATAATGTTGAAGGTACAAAAGTGTAAAAGGCCAACGCAGAGAGATTACTTGATACTCTACCACATCAACATTTTGTAATAAACCTTGATTTCATGGAAACGTTACGTTTCCTTCGCTTCCTAATCAGCTGCAATTACCTGATCTGGAGCTTTCATCAACAGTAGATCTTGTCGAGTCAGTTATATCAGATCTCTCAAAATTGAGAATAAAGAGGTGGAAGTTCATTTATCAACTATAAGTAAAAGATTTATTCGAGACTGAGACTACTGAAAAGAATGATACCTTTTCTAACAAAGACTATAGGATGTAGGATTTAATAAACCTTTATCATTCCATTATTAACTCACTACTTTTAACTAAGGAACAAGTTGAAATGAAGTAACATCAAAATTGGAACAACATGGTCTTAAAATAATCGGTATCAAGAATAATATCCATTTAAGAAGATGTCACAAAGAATAAGACATATGCAATTGTGCAAAGAAGTTTGAATAATGAGTTTCCCGCCTTCTCAGACTACTCTGAATACGTTTCACATAATTATTCAACAAGGAATAATGAAAAACTGCTACAATTACTAAAAGTGAAACATGAATCTACAAAAAAACTGGGTTTTTTTCGCAATGGCACATAGGAATATAACACTGCCAAACGAAATTAGAGGTGAAGAAAATATACAACAATTTTTAAAAGTCTTACGGAATTTTATGACATAATGATATTTAACTTGTTTTTAGCATAGAATATATTCAGCGTCTAACACTAATTGCATTGCATCGTTTGCATCATTTATTGAAACTTTTGTAACAGGTCACGTTTGGAGAGCAGTAGTACTCTTTATTCACTGATTACGATGTGAGCTGTTTAAATATTATTGAATATAATTAAATAACAAAAAAGAAGATCCAGGAATGAATCTGACACCTACCTGTGACAAACTATGGAGATTGGCAAGCCACTTTTTTAATACCAAAGCATCATACCCTTGCTAAGTCATCATGCCCGTTGGCTACTGGCTACTATTAAAGGTAAATTTGATACCGTAATTATTCGATTTACCGCACCCTGCGGAACCCAAAAAAGTCAATTAAGCGCACTCCCTCAATTAAGCGCACTCCCTCAATTAAGCGCACTCCCTCAATTAAGCGCACTCCCTCAATTAAGCGCACTCCCTCAATTAAGCGCACTCCCTCAATTAAGCGCACTCCCTCAATTAAGCGCACTCCCTCAATTAAGCGCACTCCCTCAATTAAGTGCACCCTCTTTGGCAAATTTCCTTTTCAACAACCGCACACTTTTTTAAAAATAAAAAATTAAAGGTCAAGAATAAAAAGCTCTAAAAATATATATTTAAGTGAGTCTATTCTATTATGTTTTTAACATCA
>RDPX01000274.1:819231-939880 GCA_003991215.1 Morbakka virulenta
TCAATTAAGCGCACTCCCTCAATTAAGCGCACTCCCTCAATTAAGCGCACTCCCTCAATTAAGCGCACTCCCTCAATTAAGCGCACTCCCTCAATTAAGCGCACTCCCTCAATTAAGCGCACTCCCTCAATTAAGCGCACTCCCTCAATTAAGCGCACTCCCTCAATTAAGTGCACTCCCTCAATTAAGCGCACTCCCTCAATTAAGTGCACCCTCTTTGGCAAATTTCCTTTTCAACAACCGCACACTTTTTTAAAAATAAAAAATTAAAGGTCAAGAATAAAAAGCACTAAAAATATATATTTAAGTGAGTATATTCTATTATGTTTTTAACATCATGTGCGCAAATCACAATGTTCATATGTTTACAGATATCTTTGTATTTGTCAATTTCATTTTTGAACTTGATGAATGTCGACGTTGATATTTTAGACATTTAGTGCTTTGTACGTTTACTTCGTACTGTTTGTACTGATAAAAATACTTTTGACATTTATTGCTTTATAAGTTGACTGACTTTTCCAATCAGTGCACACCCTCAAATACGCGCACCCTCTGAATAAGCGCCCCCTTTAGAATCCCCAGAATTATTTAAGCGCACCGTGCGCTTAATCGAATAATTACGGTAATTGCGTCACCACATTAATTTGTTGCTAGAAAATTTTCCAGCAAATTATCTATGAATGGTATGCAAGGTTCATTCAATGGTTGATGTAAAATAATACTTTTTAGTTGTTGTTAAAAATTGACCTATTTTGGAATCAGATTTTTTGTAAAAGTGGTACCTGAAACACAGTAACACGTAGTATTAAAAAGCCCCTAACCATACTGCATCCCTCCCCAACCTAACCAAAGAAAATGGAAGAGTGCCTTTTAAGTTTTTGAGAGCAATAATTTGTTAGGTCTCATTAATTTCCCGATTGCTTTCGCAATTCAAGTGATTATCCTAGAATTTGATGATGTCACGTAAAATTTAATTATTATATAGTTGAGTTTTTTTATGTAAAAGTTTTTAACTAAATAAACCCATCATTAGTTCCATTTGGTACCAAAAGAACAAATTTGGAATCTACAGTAGTATTGCAAAGAGCATAACACTCAAGTAAAGTACTAAATATGTTTAACAATCAGTAGTTGTGATAAGTTTTTCGTGAGTCTCTTTAAATTGGAGAAAGAAATTATGTCATCTTTGTAAAGAAATAAGTTACTTAACAACTTTTTATATCACAGTAAAAATGTGGTTCATACACTTACCCTGGACATAGGCAGCATTCCTAATTCTAGACTGCCAAACTCGACAAGAAAATTGTGTTGTTTTTCAGTTTATAAAAGCTTGGTTCAATTAAACAGGAAAAAATTCTTGGGAAGATTGTCTGATTTGATAATACTTGTTAGTAAATCCTTCCTTTAATGTTGTCATCGCAGGATGTAGAGTGAAAATGGAAAAAGGGTAGTTGTCTTGCTGGCTAACTTTCAGGTCCCTGCCCCACCTCTTACCTTACCTTAGACCTTAGGTCCTCCCATCCTGAGTAGGATATAGGGCAGCGAGACTTCTCCATCGTCTACGGTCGTCAGCCACAGCTTGAGCGGTTCTGAGTGACANGCTTAATCGAATAATTACGGTAATTGCGTCACCACATTAATTTGTTGCTAGAAAATTTTCCAGCAAATTATCTATGAATGGTATGCAAGGTTCATTCAATGGTTGATGTAAAATAATACTTTTTAGTTGTTGTTAAAAATTGACCTATTTTGGAATCAGATTTTTTGTAAAAGTGGTACCTGAAACACAGTAACACGTAGTATTAAAAAGCCCCTAACCATACTGCATCCCTCCCCAACCTAACCAAAGAAAATGGAAGAGTGCCTTTTAAGTTTTTGAGAGCAATAATTTGTTAGGTCTCATTAATTTCCCGATTGCTTTCGCAATTCAAGTGATTATCCTAGAATTTGATGATGTCACGTAAAATTTAATTATTATATAGTTGAGTTTTTTTATGTAAAAGTTTTTAACTAAATAAACCCATCATTAGTTCCATTTGGTACCAAAAGAACAAATTTGGAATCTACAGTAGTATTGCAAAGAGCATAACACTCAAGTAAAGTACTAAATATGTTTAACAATCAGTAGTTGTGATAAGTTTTTCGTGAGTCTCTTTAAATTGGAGAAAGAAATTATGTCATCTTTGTAAAGAAATAAGTTACTTAACAACTTTTTATATCACAGTAAAAATGTGGTTCATACACTTACCCTGGACATAGGCAGCATTCCTAATTCTAGACTGCCAAACTCGACAAGAAAATTGTGTTGTTTTTCAGTTTATAAAAGCTTGGTTCAATTAAACAGGAAAAAATTCTTGGGAAGATTGTCTGATTTGATAATACTTGTTAGTAAATCCTTCCTTTAATGTTGTCATCGCAGGATGTAGAGTGAAAATGGAAAAAGGGTAGTTGTCTTGCTGGCTAACTTTCAGGTCCCTGCCCCACCTCTTACCTTACCTTAGACCTTAGGTCCTCCCATCCTGAGTAGGATATAGGGCAGCGAGACCTTTTCCATCGTCTACGGTCGTCAGTCACAGCTTGAGCGATTCTGAGTGACAGCCCTCGTGCATTCAAGTCGTCCCTGAAAGTAGCTTGCCACCTCTACTACAAATCAATTTGGGCAGCAATGTTTTATGACACTTATCCCGATTAATGGCTTTGCAGCATCATACTTTGCACATAGCTCTATGTCAGTTAGTTTAATGATAGTTGAAGTAGGCGAAAAATCCTGACTTGCTACTTGTTATGTAAGTATTTAACCTTCTTTCCGGAACCTCAAAAAGATCCATGATGACAATGTGATACAAAGACTTATTTGGATTATACCGCTTCGCAGTAAGGTTAACAAAAAATAAACATATTCAAGTTGAGCAAAATGAACGCACTTTGAATAATTTGAGAAAAAGTGTCCTTGTCAATTTATCTTTAAAATAGCTAGAATAGTTCTTTCAATATGAAAACAATTTTTTTTTCACTGCGCATAAAAAAATAATAATAAAAATCTGTGTCATATAAAGTTATATATATATATATATATATATATACATAAAACTATAAAATATATATATTATGAATATGAAAGCACACAGAAGTGGGGAACAGAATTAAGGATACAGTACTTCAAAGCCAAGTTTGATATTATGATTAACCAAATAAGGTCTTTTTCTAATTGGCACCGAGTGCACACACACTTACCATTATTACCTTGTTTCTATCACATTTTTTTAGCTCTGCTTGACTTTTTTTAAATCGTTCTATCGGCAAGCGAAGTGAATTAGGATAGCTTTTACGATCCAGCGTTTACGTTACAGTTGGGAAGATCACGCCAGTCCAAAATTTATTTTCTAGTCTGTTCTAGTTCATTCACCACCAAAGTAACAAAAGAAAGTGATATTTAGACTCACAAATCTAACATTTGTTAGAAATACGTATTTAATCAATAATCATATTTTCATTTATAATTATAGCTTTGCTAATTAATGAATAATTAGCTAATTCAGTGTTGCCTACCAAGCCAAACTTAATGGTTATGGGATCAAGCACCATGTTGGTCGGTGTTTTTCAAAAAAGACATGAAAAGTTTTTATGACAGAGTCGTAGAAAGGATGTATATTCTTAGTTATTTAATTATCTGTATATTGAAAATTTGGGGCTTTTTGAAAAGCAAAAATTTATACACAGCAGCACTTTTTAAAGAGGAGTTTAAATAACATAATCGTTTTGAATTTGAGGGAAAATAAACAGCTAATCACTACTAGTATCACTTTCAAGTTTTAAGTTGCTTTTATGAGAAAAATAGCAACATTCAATGTTGTAAAGTCAACGTTCACAGACAACTCTTCTTTATGAATTGAACCAGAAATGAACATAAGCCCTTAGGTGCAAAAAAAGCGATAGGCCCACCACACTGGGAGAAGCCTTTTCTCCTTTTTTAACATAACACAGTTTCCTTCAGTCTCTTCACCATAATCTCTGCTCTGACTGATAAAAGGACAGGTTAAAAAGGTGGAAATTAAATATTAAGCATTGGTATCGGTACCATATTGAAGTGGGTATAGCTCTGTCACAGCGATTCTCATTTAAACAAAAGCAGGCAGTACTGAAAGAAAAAAAAATTAATAAAACAATATTAAGCGTATGGTAGAACTTCCGTTAGTTAGAAAAGATGCTGTAAAATACATAGTTTCGCACAGGTGCGTAACTATTGCTATTTTTGATTAAAGATACATTTTCACCCAAGTGCGAGAGCACATGCATTGTTTTGTAATAGCACTACAATATTAATATATAAATTTATTCCAGTCTAAATTAGTTTGTACTTCTATCAACTGTGTTAAATTAAAATTTTTTGATCAGCTGCTTTGGCAACTAGGATTTCCATGCTAATTAATACCTTTCCAGAGAAATTTTCTTTTGTGTTTTAAGAATGGTGGGTGAATAATTTTAGTTCGGGTGTGACCATGCTTTAAAATTTTTTTATCACAGAGATTTATGTGCGGCATTTTTCTCCAAGTTACTGTGACTTGAAAGTCTACCCACTCATCAACAGACAAAGACTTAACAATAATAACAAGTGATAGAGTCTTTGGCTATCTTTTTTTATTTTAAGTAGGTTATACAAGCAGTGTCGAGAACTTTCTGCTTCAGGCAGACGTGATGATTCTGTACAGGTAATGTATTTTATATTTATTCACATGTCATTTATTTTCACCATTAACATTCATTATTAACAATGCTAAAAGGGAAATGTTCCTGCAGCTGGTGCAATTGCTTTTATAGTCTTTGTTCTTGTATAGATATTACAATACAATCTGTCGTTCCTTGGGATACAGCTCTTTCACTCCAACACTCAAAAAACTTGTTGTAGAGGGTGCAGTGAGTATTTTGGCAATATTTGATCAGATTCATGTCAATTAACATAATTGTCGGGTGATTTTTTACCAGCTTAGCTACTGGTACTTCTGCAGAGTTCTTCTGCAGTTGGTTCAGCATCTGGTTCATCCATGCAGGTAAGAATATTGAGTATTCTAGGGCAAGAGTGATAACAAAATTCTTTTTGTAGTATAACTCTGTTTTGTGTTCTACCCATCTCTTCATCTGCTTGACTTTATCAAAGATCGTGTCTACGCCCAGCGGTTTGAGGGCAGACTTTTTGCTTTGGGTTAGACCTAGAGTTTTTTATGCCTTCACACACTCGATACATGTTGCATGCTGCCTCTTGCTGCTGCAGTCTGGATGTATTTACTGTGTTATTACCAGTGTTCATTGAGTTATCTCCTTGCTGACTGCTGCATTTTGCTCCTGGCCACTCTAATAGGAACGTCCTGTTGAGTGAGCGATTATATTAAGTAAGGGTGGCAACCTTGCAGCAAACACAGTACTTGTCATGCTAAATGCCAGAGATTTTCATTCAAAAGGCTGTAGAGACTTTTTTTATGAGTGCTTAGACGTTTTGCTATTTTGTAGAAGAGACGTCATGTGGGTTTATCTCCTGACAAGGCATCATCAGGTATCTTTGAAAACTTATTGAGTTTTTCTGGGTATTGCACCTTGCTGAAGTCCATGCATGATTTTCTTACTTGTTTCTTTCGATGAAGCTTTTGAGCTTGTAGCCTAAGCTTCCAGAGCACAAGTAAAGTGTCAGTGTTTCAGTCAGCACTGTGGCATGTGCCAGTAAGAAGTAAAAATGTAAAGTTTGTCTTTCTGACATTAATCATGGTTAGCTAATTTCGGTGCTTTGAGCAACAATATCTCCATGATGTGTCGTAGCTTCACTTTGACGTAGGAATTGGTCACTAAGGGTTTATGGTAGGAACATTGGTCTAACAGGCAGTGCCCTTTCTTGCTGACCTTGCCAACTTCAAAATTTCAGAGATAGTAAGGGCTAGCTTCGTGTTCGGCAGCCACTCTGGTGTTAAAGTTTTCTTTTCTGAGGTGGATGTTAGGGTTTGAGCGTATTGCATTTACGAGGGTGGCTGGGCCACAGCAGCTATGGAGAAGAGTCAGCATGTGTTCGGATCCTTTGATCCTTTTTAGAAGAGAGTTTCTCACAAATTCTATATTCACAGCGTATGAGCGGTTTTTATTAAGAGTGATTACTTTCTTCAGTGACAGAATTTAGGCTAGAGGTGTTCGTGACAACAATGGGTAACGTACATTGGGAGATGGCTGTGGGTTACTGGAGCAGTATTTGATATAGTTGATACTGGAACAATTGTGTTGGAGGTGACCTGGTAAGCTGGCCAAGGACTGGTGACCTTTTATATACGTGATTATATGTGCGGGCGCTATTGTGAATTTGGGTAGTGTTACCATTGGTTGGAGAGTTGGATTGTGATGTGCAGATAAATAGCTCTGGGAGCGGATGTGTCAGATATAAGACAGTGTTTGGTGCCAGAAGACTTCGACTCCACAGCAGTGTTTGTTGGTAGTCATTGACAAGCTAAATAAAAGTCCATTCAAGAGAAAACACAGTTAAAGAAAGAAAATGTTTTATCATAACTGCATAGGCGTAACCATAATAAAAGGCAGCATCAAATTCTTTACACTGACTGGGTAGCAGTGGATGTAATTCACCTCGTTTTCTAAACAGTATCAAGGAATCAAGCTTTCCCTATTAGAAACAAATCATTTGTCACCTCTTAACTGTTCCATCCCTTTTCACTGTTGGGCTTGGAGAATGTCTCGTCATGTGGCCGTAGCTCTGTTGGAGTTTATGTGACTTCACTAACAACACATTGCAACTTGACACATTTACTCATATTGGAAACGAGAACTGGAGGGCTACTTACATTTTCACTTACATCAAACGTCTTAACACCAACAATCGGCTTTAGCTGAATTGAAATGTGAGATGAAAGGCCAACAAAGAATTGACATTTCAACATTAGCTGGGGATATTTCATCTCAGTCAAGCTGATCTGTGCCTTTCATCTCTCACAAACTCATCCACTGTTTCGCCCTCCTGTCATTCTCTTTTCCGTAACAGTCCATGCCAACTTTACTGCCTTAACGGTGAGATAGCTTGAATGATAACACAACAGAAACAAGGCTTCTTTCTGTGTTCAAATATACTGAATTCGCCATCTTTCTTACAGAAACTCCGAAGCCGAAAATGACATGGTCTTGTAGATTATAGTTGAAGTCGATGGAATATAGTTAAAAAAGAATGCATTTCTTTTAGGAAACATAATAAAATTTTACATTTCTGGCAGTGTTTTAATGGCAAGTGTTTGCCAACAAAATAATTTTTCAAAACTAATAAAGTTTTCAGAAGTCTTTTTAAAAGATTTTAAATGTGAAATACGGTAGAATCAGTACATGCTACGTCTTTACCAAAATTTCGTAAGTTGAAAGTGATAATGTCAATTTTATTCGAGGATTGAGAATATTGGTTTTTCACCGAAAATTTACACGGCTGCTTTATTTGACACGCGTATGAAATTTATTGACACTATAATTTTCTTTGCTCATTTCTAATTAATATGACGAAGGATGGGTAATCACGAATACATTACATAGGCTTTTTAGCAAAAGAGGCACAAGATATGGCGTAAATGAAATTGGCTATTGATCAAATAAAGATGATTTTTGTATTATAGCAACTTGAGATTTTCATTCAGAAGGCCGGAAAACGTTGCACCCCTTTTTTCAATGGAAATTACTATGCTACACTGCTGATATTAATCTTTATGAACAGATTAACTAGGAATTAAATGTTATTGCTTGTAATAATCCACACGCCTTGTAAAAATACAATTTTGGGGGGCTTTTAACATCATTCCTCCCCACCAACAATTTAGGCTCAGACGGTGCCCTTCAGAGTGACTTTGTTTTCGCAGTGAGGAATTTCTTGGTCGGATGCCCTTCCTAACACCAATCAATGGCTTTTTCTTCCGAAAAATTCCAACTTCTCCTCCCGGAACCCGCAACTCCTTGCCATGGCTCCTCAACAGTAGTAATTATTTTTCTGAAGGAGTATCAAAATTGTTGTTTTTTTCATGCTCATTTTTACATATGGGATAGGGGTTTGGCAACTAAAAACTGGAGATGTGTTTTGTAAAAGTTAATTTTTGCAAAATATTTTTTTGTCCATTGGGTAGCTGTATCCCCTGAGCTCTCAAGCACAACATTCTGGTTCTTCATGCTATTTTTCTTAGTATAGTCTTTGGATTTCTTGTGTATAATAAATTAAAAACACAATAATCCTACCCTGATAATTTTCAAGAAATCAAAATCAAACAAAGAATTTTATTTCATGAATAGCTTTTTAACCTTCTTTAAGTACACTGCCAGTAAGAATAAATAGTAATCAATTTTCGAAAGGACAAAAACAGCACATTGATTAAACATTGGGAAAGGAGCAAAAGTGCTTTGAATCTTTAACTGATCGAAAGAGAAGGAAAACTTAAACAACAGGTTTTGTGAAGCAGTTTACCCTAGGGCCATTATCTAGTATTAAACAGTACAAATTGTAAACTAGATTACCGTAATTACTCGATTTACCGCACTCTACTCGAATAAGCGCTCCTTGCGGAACCCAAAAATGTCAATAAGCGCACTCCCTCAATTAAGCACACTCCCTCAATTAAGCGCACCCTCTTTGGCAAATTTCCTTTTCAGCAACCGCACCCTTTTTTTAAAGTAAAAAATTAAAGGTCAAGAATAAAAGAACTGAAAACATATATTTTAGTGAGTATATTCTATTATGTTTTTAACATCATGTGCGTAAATCACAATGTTCATATGTTTACAGATATCTTTTTATTTGTCAATTTCACTTTTGAACTTGATAAATGTCGACGTTGATATTTTAGACATTTAGTGCTTTGTACGTCTACTTCATACTGTTTGTACTGTTAAAAATACTTTTGACATTTATTGCTCTATAAGTTGACTGACTTTTCCAATAAGCGCACCCCCTCAAATACGCGCGCCCCCTGAATAAGCGCCCCCTTTAGAATCCCCAGAATTATTTAAGCGCACCGTGCGCTTAATCGAATAATTACGGTAATTGCGTCATCGCATTAATTTGTTGCTAGAAAATTTTCCAGCAAATTATCTATGAATGGTATGCAAGGTTCATTCAATGATTGATGTAAAATTATACTTTTTGTGCAGTTGTTGTTAGAATCCCCAGAATTATTTATGCGAACCGTGTGCTTAATCAAATAATTGCGGTGTGATAAAAGTGTGATGATAAAAGTGAAGGAGGAAGGAAATAAGCGCAATATCAACAACATAAGCAGCCTATAAGGACAAAATTCTTGAGTAACGAAAAGGGAAAAATGGAACGCAACTTAAACAATACTGAAAATATCTAGGGGATCACAAATACATAAGGGCATAGCTTCCCTTTGTTCTATGTTCTGTAATACTGTTAATTGTACTGGTGCCTAAAAATACATCTTTGTATCTAGAATGATGAAGAAAACAGTTTAATCAGAAGATGAGACACATTCAATACAAAATACTTTTACTCTTGATCTAATTATGAGAAATATTAGTGACAAAAAAATTCTTACATTAGTATTCCCAAGATTTGCATTTGACTAAAACAGTATCCTTAGTATTGGAGCGAGTTGAAGTAACGATGAAATAGTTTACAAGCTTTGTATTTGTTATTATTATTGAATACAGATATTTGTTCACTGATTTAGCTTATGTGTTTATCATAAATTTAAATCAAAAGCAAACTAAACATAAAAGTAATATCACTATTAAAAAAAGAATGTGAATCAATAACTTCTTACTTATGTCAAAAAGTGCACTGAGAAAAATTACTAGAAACTGCAACTTCATTTAAATTTAACAATATTGTTTCAGGAGTAAGAAAGCCTCCCTACAACATGAATACTACAAAGGTAAGTGGGCAAGTGTAGGGAAGGTAAACTTCCACCCACCCAAAACTGAGGCCTGTAAACAATTTGGTCTATACTAAGGTTAAGGAAGGCTAGTAGAACCCATCAATATATCACCACGTGATATGACCTATATGCTCTCTCGGTGTGTGTTGACCATCTGTGCATGGTGAAAAGCCACATAACCCTTAAGATTACCCTGATTCTAACAAAATAAGGTGGATTTAAGTGGCTAAACCCCGATATAAAAGCTTGTTCTTGGCTGTAGGGAAGAAGTAAATGTTGGGGCAATTAATGAAATTTTTTTTTCCTTGTCAAGCATTACTACTGATTGTCTGATAAATACCATCGACTATGCTAGGGAGGACCATTTAGATATTGATAATTGCGCTATCTCACAGGACTGTTGACTACGCCTGAAGTTCTTGCACAAGAATAAACTTAGAGCCTCCGATTAAGGGCATTTATATAGTCTGGTAATGCTAATATTGTATCTTACGGAGAGATTACCCACAATTCCACTGAAAGTGGAATTTTTCGATCACAGAGTTTTATGTCTATTCGCATGTAGAACTTTGCTACACTGAACTGCAGAACACTTCTTCACACTATTCCTTCTGACGTAGTTCATGTCATCAAAGTTATGCATGAAGATACTTGAGCGTTAGTAATCACACTTGAAAGCAAGCCAATACCTTCTCCATTGACACCGAAGTGCCCTAAAGAAATCGATGGCCTGACCTTAAGAAAGCGTTATATCTTTGTTTTCCAGCAGAAACATTAACTGACCCCAATTTAACTGATGACGTAGCTGTGCTAGAAAAAAGCATAAAGGCTGCAAAAATCTCCTTAGCCTTGTGGAGACGTTATATCATGACATTGTTCTTTTTCTAAATGTTACTAAAACCAAGTACATGGAGATAACAGATATTTAGATGTCCAATTATGTTTCGTTAGTGACTCGCCTATTGAATGGATGAGAGAATCAAATATCTTGGGAGATATACAGAATTGGGATACAACATGAACATCCGTTTTGAAAATTCTTAACTTTATGGACTCAGAGGAAGCCATATGTGTAAGAACTTTATCATGTCTTGAGTCCTAAGCTTTTTCCGAGCTACGTTTTGAGAGATACTTCTCCCATCGTCAAGCCTGACGATGGAAAAAGTATCACTCGAAACGTAGCACGAACGAATTAATGTCCCACGACCAAAAATGTTTTACGGTACTTATAACAGAATGCTGAGCGTAGTATAAAACATCTTATTGAAAGATCTCATTGCAAATAAAGCTCTGTGTGGAACCCTAAACCACATGGCAGAAAAAATAAGATTGCCATCTACTTCCTCCTAGATACATGTCCCTTATCACGACGGTACTGCAGTTAAACTCTTGACCTGGATCCAGGATGCATATAGGTGTGTTGGGCCTTCTTATGTCACCAACAAAGATCCTTAAAAGAACACTGGCTTATCAGGAAAAATGGCCAGGAGTTCTAGCGTAAGAACTACATTAATAAGTCACCAATTCCTCATGGAAATGGACCTCTATAAAGGTAAAACAAACTATGCAATACATTGAAGTACTAAAAGCTAAAAGAAAATAAATTTAAGATTTTAAAATGAACGTCTAGTTTAAGTACTTTTGATCTCAGTCACTCAGGTCGAGCTAACTCCATTTTCCATGACACATTTTCTCCATCCATTCCTTCCACTCATAGCAGTGGGGAGTTTTTAATATAATGTTACTAAAATATTTTTTATCTATGATTAAGCAGCATACAAGGCACAAAACCACTAAGTCTATGGAGCTGTAAAAAAGGTCAGAAAACATTTTCAAGTCATATGAGGTGGAGAGCACCCAGAAGTCAAAGATTTTCACAATCTAGCCGTCTGAGAAAAAACTCACCTACATCCATAGAAAGAGTGATTACAAGGAGAAGCAACAATTGCATAGCAATGAAGGTGTTCAAAGAATTAAATCACACCAAATAGAACAAGCTGAGAAGATACCACCAAGAAAAGTTGGTAATATTTATAAAAAGACTAAGAATAGCCACATTTTTTTAATGAGAGAAGGTTGAAGAGTAGAGGCAAGATGTGCACGTATTAAGTTACAGGCAAGTCTCAGAATTCGATGGGAAGCGCCAAGATGACGGAGTAATTGTAACGAGGTAACAAGAGTACTCCGTGCAAGGACCGATAGAAAGTTTACAGAGGTGGCTGATGAACATGGCCGTACGGTACCCTCTAGCCCAATACAAAACAAATTCTCAAAAAGACATTCACTATTATATTAAACATAAACCCCCAAGAAAGATATGAAGAAAATGATAAACAAAGCAATCTTAGTGATGAGCATTCTTTAAGAAGAGTAAGTCTCACCAGGAGTATAATCAGAATGCTTTTCCATAAATAGGGGGGTTTAAACCTCAGCTTTTTACCGAACGACATCAGTTGCGTTTTTTGCTGCATTGATAAAAAGGGGGACATCATTCTCCATTTATTGACAGCTTGAAGTTTAGACTCTAAATCCTCTTTAAGTTTGACTTGTTCCTGCTTAATTACTGTATAGTCAACACCAGAGCACAATATGGGGTCATCAGCGTATATATTAATGAACGGAAGCATGTTACCAGAAAGAGAATAAAGAAGAAAGAGATTTGGACCAAAAATAAAACTTTGAGAGCGTTAGCATTAATAAAATACTCAACAGATGAAATTCCATCCAGTGTGAAACACATTTCACGATCTAAAACAAATTACTGTATGATACAATAGACTCTTAGCAACTCCATAACCAGAATGCCTAAAAAGCAAGAAAATATGTCACACCTTATCAATTAGAAATATTCACATTTAATATACGCCTATCACCAGACTTATCCAAAAATCTATAGATACATTCCATACTTATAGTCAAACAGTCACCAGTAGAGTGATATCCTCAGAAGGAATACTAAAAATCAAGAAAAAGACCTTGGTTCTTCAAGAAATCTACCAGTGCATTGTTGATACATAATCCAAAGACTTTGATAAAGGCAGCAGAAGGACTTACAGGTCAATAGTTCCTGGCATTAAATGGATCCACAGCATTCTTGATGGAAAAAACCTGTACCTTTCCACAAAAACTTAAAACAAGACTCTGAAACGCAATGACTGAAAAGTTTTGACAGTATGAAAGAAAGTTCAGAGCCACGCTGTTTCAAGACAGCCACAAAAATCGAATCTAGTCCATAAGCCTTAAGTTGTTTAAGTTTATGAATAGCTTTTAGGACCAAATCTAGATTATTGATGAAAGAGTCCAACATCTAATAAATTGAGAAGGAAACTCCGTCAAAAAAACCCCCACAAGTGTCTTCTAGAATAGAATTGGCAGGAAGCAATCTAGCAGAGGGATCAATAAAGTGTGTGAAGTATCTGCTGATTGACATCAGTAGAAATAACTGTTAATAGTTACAAAATTTTAGTGACATTAAAATTCAAGTGATCTTAGTGTGTCTCTGTGCCTGTTGCGTTTTGTCCCAGATTGAGATAGCAAAATTCTAAAATAAAGAGGGTTAAATAATGAAAATTTACATTTGCATAAAATCAGCTCTTTGCTATTGTCACTAAATCATTAAACATGCCAGGTAGAAATTTGGCAATTCGATTCAGCATTTTTAAAGAGAAGTCTTCATCAGATAGAGCATCACATCTGTATCAAATAGGAAAATGAAAAATAAAAACATTTTTAAAAACCTGATAGAATATTCTGCAAATAACCTTCCTTGCTCCTTTCGAAAGCAACACGAATCCTTTGAAATGATTTATAGAGTGGCGAGAAAGGTAGGAGCAGACAAATAAAATTTTACGTTTAGGCATAAGTTCTCTTAATAACACAGAAATATCGACGGGTTCCATTTAATCTGTGGTATCAAGGACAAAGAAAAGTAAACAGATTCAGACAAAGTGTTGTAACAAAGGGATCATTCAATAAATACATGACTAAAATTGTATGTAACGACCTATATGTAGCCAAACACGACAGGGAGAAAAGGCCCTCCTTCAAGTCTTATTTAATCATTTGAAAAAATGTATTGCGTTACATTGTTATGTTACCTAAGACATAAATATACGAAAATCAAAACCACAAATCCTTTGTTATTACTACAATAAGCCATGCATTAGTCTTCTTAATTATCATTTAATACCTCACAAACAGGTACTTCCAAACGATCATCTGTTCATTGGAAAAATCTAGGTAATGGGTGTAAATGTTCTCAAGGGTAATAATTTTGTTACTCTAAAGGCCAGTTACAGTAAGACATAGAGTGTGAAAAATGGATAATTGGCTAAGGCCAAATGAACTATCGAAAAAATCAACATATTGAGTATGATGTATCAGTATTGGCTTTACAGGAGGTGTAGACCATCATGTTGATAGCAATAACAGAACATTAAAAAGTCAAAGAAAGGTACTTTCGTCCTATTTGCTTCAAATGACAGATGAAGTTGGGAAGATGTCAGAAGCTCAAAGTATTTTCTTGCATCCTTTCGAAAACCTTTGATCACATTTCAAGATATATGTCGGTTATCGGACTCTGTTAAAAACTATTTTTATTACTTGTACTCAAGACAATCCAAAGCACTAATGAGAAAAGAAAACCGAGGGTAACATTGTTAAGTTCAAGCTAACCTCTAGGTAATGGGTTCCATCTGATTTAAACTTGTCAAGACCATAATTAAAAGAAAAAATAGTTTGAGAGAAGTTCCACTTTCTCGTATTCTTGAAAAAAAGCTTATTTATTCGTTGTCAGAATTCTCTGCATGATTGTGTTAAAATTCTCTGCATGATTGTGTCAGAATTCTCTGCATGATTGTGTCAGAATTCTCTGCATGATTGTGTTAGAATTCTCTGCATGATTGTGTTGTATCCACCAAAAATTAGATAAAGACTTTTAAATTACCTAGTAGATCTTATAAGACTTCTTTACTTAGCTTCATTAATAGAACTTGGCGAAACTAAAAGACAAAGTAATTAAGTTTTTTATCGTACGTTTATACCACTTTTGCCTTACACCTTGTCCAAGAAGGTGTGGAGTCAGCCTGCTTGGTTAACTCCTAAGAACACTTAGGAAAATAATAAATGTAGGAAGAACATAAGGAAGCAACATTGCTGCAGTGGGAAAATGGCTGATCAAAAGGAAACAATCTAGGGCTACTGAATAAAATGCCTGAAATATTTTTTATTCTGTCCAAACATTGATATTGTATAGGTAATCCAGTCCAAATATGAGAACAAGGGTCTGGTAATAATACATAAGATAAAAATTTCATCCGACGCTAAGCCTATCAAGAATTTAGAAAAGAAATTAAGATGATTTACCCCAATATGGTTCCTTTTTTCCTTTCTTTCAGCCAACACAAGATAAAGGCTTTGAATTACTTTCTTGTAGTGCAAAAAATATGTTTCTGTCTATTCTTTGCAATACGAACTTTCTAAATGTAACCCTGAATGCTTGTCCATTTTGTTTTATCTTCTTTTCAATTGGTCTTTGATTTCCTCTGCTTTTTTTGACCATCGATTCTTTCTCCAAGAATCTGTATGTGCAGGTTAAGCTCTAATATAATAACAAAAATACACCGACTTTTTTCTTCTTTTTCTAATGGTAAGAGGTATTCCTTTAATTGTAACTTGTTAACCTATTCTTTATTTAAAAATTGGTTATCTTCGTGTTCCAATATATTTTTATAAGTTTTTAATATACCAACGCCTCGAAGGCTTATATCTTTTAGTGTGGTGGCCAATGTTTCACATGCATTTAATCACGTTATCCATATGTAATAGTTTACTACCCTCTCTTTTGTAGTCAAGCCCATATGCTTGAATGTTAAGATGTTGGCTTCTTAAATAAAGGCTCCGCCTACAATTTCGCTTCATCTTATTCTTTTATTGTTGGATTTTCCATCATTTGAAATTGTTTGTCCAAGATATTTGAGGGTTTTTGTATGTTCAAAGCCTTTACCATCTATTATGATTTTCAGATAATTTTTAAACCCGTATTTATCTTCATCTTTTTGATCTTTTGAAATTCATCTTCATTCTTTTTTCCCCCCGCGTTACAGTTAGTTTTTTTAATATTATGTACTTCATACGGGATTGCTGCTAGATCTTTTTTACTTTCTGATAATAGTAATGTATTATTAGAATTTCTCAGACTGTTGGTAACCCTACTTCCAAGTTACATGCTATACTTATTTGTAGTGTTCTTAAAAATATTTTGGTTTATGACTAAAAAGGAAAGGTTATAATAACACAACCCCCTGACGAACCCCAGTCTTATTGTATATTTGTGACAGGAGTACAGCTTTTACTCGAATGGAAGCTTCTGCTTGTATGTAAGCTTTTGCGAGGATAGAAATTCCATAATCTGAAAGTCCAAGGTTTGAGCTTTTAACATAGAATTTCCCAAAGAGGAATCACGAATATTGATTCATGAGTGCTATTCTAACAGCTGCCCATACATACTAAGTAAAACATTTAAAATGTAATAAATTTGGGTTAATTAAATAAATGTCATTTTCTTTTCAATAAAAATAGGGTTCGTCAAAGGTTTCTTTTTCTTTTTTTCAGGACAACAAGTCAAACTAGTCGATCTACATTAGCAATTAGGAAGATTTCCAATCCTGAAGACAATCTCTCCTGCAAATATTTGGACCATAAATGGAATGCAGAATTGTATCATCAGCATAAATGTTAAGCCTATACGTTATAGGATTATTACAATACTATGAACAACAAAAACAATGATAAGAACAATAATAAAAGTAATTGTTATCTGTATTAGTTTTATTATTTTCCATAGAGCAAGAAATAGTTTGCCATGCACCAGTGAGAACAACAATATTTAGAAATGTCAGAAATGAAATTAAGCAAGACTTTTGCATTAAAAGTGTAAAGGAAATGCAGCACAGCAACCATGATGCCACCAGGAAGTGAAAAAACACAATCGTGTAGTCTATCATTTTACAACGCTATTGTACGTTACAAAATTGTTTGGACCAGGGACTGATCTGAGGTGTAAACATATATCCACGCAAAGACACATACACACAATACCCCATCCTGGTGAAGACATTAAAGATAAGGTTTTCAAAAAAAATTGTTAAAAATTCCACAGGATATTTAATTCAGTGGCAGTAAAAATATAGCTACACTTTTTTAATGACGTTCTGTGAAATAAAATGGAAATGATCTTCTCTTTCAAAATGACTCTGTCGATTATTATCTGTTGACTTTTTCTCGCCCAAAACCAAGCAAAGACCGATTTATCATTATTTTTAATTTTTCTTTCTAACTATTTTCATTCGTGCCTGCTTCAATATACGTGTTCAAAACAGTTTAATCTTCTATTATAAATGAAGTTAAAAATTTTGGTTTTTTGTTTGTCATCTATCCAATACCTATTATAATGGGTTTGCCTGGCCATTGCACGTAGGCAATGGCTCTCAAATACTAAGAACTTCCTTAAAATTCTTATTGTTAACGTTTTCCATTCATATTTGGTAACTGATACGACCTGTGGGTCTTACATTCTTGGTTTGATGTTATTCTAGATGGCTTTTTGCGACCAAATATGTTCTATGATTCTATCACGGAAACTACTGAATGGGAGCATTCGTCTTTCGGTATTTTCTGACGAGTTTGGGTCCACTGGTCGCAGGGACACAAAGTTGTTCACATTCTCAACTGGCTAACCCTAACAAGACACCACAGTCATGTTCTAATGATAAGACTTTGCTCTTCTCAACATTTGTTTTAAGACCCTATATTGTAGAGGCTGTTTCTAGTTCTTTCGTTGAAATCTGGAGTATTTTGAGCATTACAGAAGTTAACTTGATGTCTTCTGCATAACAATGTCGGTGGAAAGTTTTTCTTTAAGGTGTAAGCCTTGAAGACTGAAAGTTTCATCCATTACAAAAAAAAAGAGTTGAGAGTTTGTTGAAAGGATACATCCATGTCGTACTCCAACACGTACGCTGATTTAGTCTGTCAGTGAGCTGTCTATTATTATTCAATATTTAATGTTATCATATCTGCATTTGATGATGTTAACATATTTTGACTTGATTTGTATTATCGTCAGGATTTTCCAGAGCCCATTTTTCCAACCGGTAGAAAATGCTGATTAAAAATGAATGAAGTGAAGATGTGAAGGGATATTCTATATGTTTTTTGTTTCTTCATCATTTACATGACCATACAAATGACATCCAATGTATCTCCTCCTCCTCCTCTTAATCCGTATTGACTTTCTCTTAATTTGTTTCTAAGGTATTATTTAATTCGTTTCAGTTATGTTTTAGGGAATTTAGAAAAAACTCTAGTGTATTTTTTATTTTGCTGAAAACAAGTTTTTAGTTGTTCGTCTAACTGGACATGTTTTTCACCATTTTAATCTTTCACTGTAGGATATTCTAGCTTTCCCACCCAATTTTCTCACTGTTTTAAAAAAGTTCTGAGTGTCGTTCTTCTGGTATTGATGTATTACGAATTTCATTTTCTTTTCAATATTTCTTCTTTTTGCCCATTTCGTTGCTCTTTTAATATTTTTGTTTCACTTTCCTTTTTAGCATTGCAACCAATTTTATCTTTAACTTTTAACACCCTGAAAGTCTTGAAAATTCTGAACTTTTTGGACTCAGAGTAAGCCATAAATGTAAGAGCTTTATCATGTCATGGATCGTAAGCTTTCCGAGCTACGTTTCGAGAGATACTTTTTCCATCGTCAGGTCACTGAAAGGACTAGATACGGCTGTTTTATATCCTGGTAGTGCAAGCCTACTTGGAGACAGGGCTCGAGTTGTTTAGGGAAGAGGCGCCATACCTATATTGTCCTTGTTGTATTTCTGTCTTTATTGGTGGAAGCCATATTTTTGGAAGGGTGTAGGATATACTGTCGATGTGATTGCTGCATTGCAGGGAATGGATTGTTTCTTTTATTTTTCTTGTTGTTGTGTTGACTTCCTTGTCTAAAATCCTTTTATTTTCCCCGTCAACGGTTTGATCCTGTGTCCAGCAGTGTTCGGCACCTTTTTCAGATCTATCCATCTTGCCTCATCTTAAACAGCTCCGCTTCCTATTGTTTGGCGACGTCTCTCATTCGTCCGCATTATTTCGAATCCAACAGTTCACAAGCGAAGGAGCCACACTTTTAAAAGGAAATACACAAAAACAATACTTAAGAAGACTGACCTGAGTGTTGGATTCTTTGCCTTAAAGCCTTGCTATACTTTATTTATTTATAGTATTGCACCCTGTGTGTAAAATCAGGTTCTATTTCGTCTCTTCCTACCAACTTTAACGTATTTGCAATAGGAAATGCTTCATTATCGTCATCAACCATTTCATATAAACTAGCCAAGAAGATTTTTTGTAATGCATTTCCCTTTTTTCGCAGGCACCTTTAAATAGGGTGGAGGGCATCAAGGTTAATAGCCAAGGAGATAAAATCCAACCTACCTCAATGAAAAATAGAGATGCTTGAAGCTATGTGGAAAATATTTGCATTCTCACTTTTTTATAGATATGTACTTTGCAGAAATTGTGTTTGTGAACATTAATAACTGAATCTTCTTAAGCAGGCTGTATGATTTGTGGTCACTTAACGCATTAATACAGCTTGTATGTCACATGTTTTAAATATATTAAACAGACTTTTTGTTCAAATGAAATCATGAATTAAGATATAATGTTGTCACAGAAACCGTTCACTATGTCTGCTTTTTGTTGGACAAAATCATTTTAAAAGTCTTAGAATTTAATCACAAGGTATTGACTGAGCTGTAAAAAAATCCCTAGATAAAATGTTCTTTTGCAAAATTGAACAAGCATTTACTAGAAAAAATGAACAGAATGTGAATGAAGTCTAAATAAAAAAAAGGATATTTTTAAAGAGATTAGTTAGCTAGAAAAAATAAGGCCAGCTGGTACTTAATTAACTCAAAAAGATGAAAACAATTTATTTCTACTCTTTCCATTAGAAAAAGATAAATATGCTTTCCTTGATTTACATTTTTATTTGCATAAACAGGTAACCATAAACTGCTAGTGACCTACATTTTACTTTTACATGATGGTGGTCATTGGAGGAATGATTGTGTTTTAACGTTTAGCAGGGTATTCGAAGTCAACTGTTAGTAAGGCTAAATTTTTGGGTTATAGTAATAAGTTGTTAGAACATTATTTTTGGGTTATATACCATCAATAACTTTTAAAAACTCAAGAAAAGTTTATGATTAAAACAAATGGGGGATAGGAAAAAGAAAATAAGAAAATCTGCCAAGGAAAGAGGATCAAGGGTTAACTCACGAATTTTAAGATAATTTTGAGGGAATACTTTCTGCATCATATTGCAATTTATCAATTGATTGATGAAAAAAGCTAAAGTGGGTTGTTATTATGAAATGACTCATAATATAAATCAATAATATTAAATTTTGTAACTAAAAGTCCTAAACTGGACACGAAGCTACTACATATAAGCCACTACGAACCAAGGTGTTGTGGTTAACATTATTGATACAGGTATCATTTGTTGGTTCCCTGTTGGCACCAGCTTTCTTTAAGCCCTACTTTTTAAAAGGGAGCTATTTGGTTTGTTGGGAACTTGTGTTCTTGCGTCTTGGACTTGTTAAATCTACTGTAAAATATTGACTTTTAAGGATTCAGAAGCGACAACTGTGGTATTTGATTTTATTACGCTACAATACAAGCTTCAAACCATTTCAGTGACGACCTATCCCAAGATGATTTAACTGTTCTTAATGAAATGCCACAGCCCTATTTTTATTTAGATTGTAGAAAGATAGAATTTCATTTCCTACTCACTGGCGTATGTTTTTTGTTACCAGGGTTAAACGATACCAGCCAGTTGTCACCCAATTTTTTCGAGTGCTAGAAAGAAAGTTAAGAAATGATGCACTGAAATCATTCAGAGTGAAATTAGAAGCAGAAATAACAAGCAAAGATATCCGCCAACATCAAAACGTGAAGTCGCCCAGACCAATACCACTACTGCAACTATCTAAATACCACCCTTTCTAAACCACGGTAAAGAGACGAGTTTACCAAAATTCCTTGTGTCAGACGATTAAGAAATAACAATAGACCTTTTACATGCATTCCTTTTTCCATAAAATTTTGCTCCACAATCATTAGGTTTTTCAAATCAGAAATTTAATAACCAATTCCGTTTGTCAGCTGCAAATATACACTGTGCATTAAAAATGAAAGAGGAGGGAAAGCTTTCATTTTAAGTTACGACTGCAAATGAAAGTATGGGTTACTTCTTTGCACACTATTCAAATTACAATTTCATTCTAATTCATTCATTTTAAATAATTTAAGTTACGACTGGAAATGAAAGTATGGGTTACTTCTTTGCACACTATTCAAATTACAATTTCATTCTAATTCATTCATTTTAAATAATTTAAGTTACGACTGGAAATGAAAGTATGGGTTACTTCTTTGCACACTATTCAAATTACAATTTCATTCTAATTCATTCATTTTAAATAATTTAAGTTACGACTGGAAATGAAAGTATGGGTTACTTCTTTGCACACTATTCAAATTACAATTTCATTCTAATTCATTCATTTTAAATAATTTAAGTTACGACTGGAAATGAAAGTATGGGTTACTTCTTTGCACACAATTCAAATTACAATTTCATTCTAATACATTCATTTTAAATAATTTAAGTTACGACTGGAAATGAAAGTATGGGTTACTTCTTTGCACACAATTCAAATTACAATTTCATTCTAATACATTCATTTTAAATAATTTAAGTTACGACTGGAAATGAAAGTATGGGTTACTTCTTTGCACAGTATTCAAATTACAATTTCATTCTAATACATTCATTCTAATTCATTTAAGTTACGACTGGAAATGAAATTATGGTTTACTTCTTTGCACACAATTCAAATTACCATTTCATTCTATTCCTTGACAATAATATCACATTTTATTTCTTTTACTTTGTTATGAACTTACTTTAGGGTCAGGTCAGGACAGGACAGAACTGTCGATCCACTACGGGTATTTTACAGGTAATATATAGCCTATTACCTTTTCAGTATAGTAAGGTAGTCGGTGACTATACCGACTCTCTCACCAGGCTGGCATGATGAGGAGTCGATACGGAGTTATTCCTATGGTATATTACCCACATAAAAAACAGATACACTGTTAAGCCTTTATTTAATTTAATTTATCTGTTATAGTTCAATATTCCGCAAAAATATTGATAAGGTCGACAATCACTGAGATACGTCAGACCGTGCATAAGAACTAAAATTGAATAAACATGATAGATAGCAGAGATTACTTGAAAATGACTGAAAATACCCTTTTATATTTACATTGTAGGCCCTGCAAAACAAAGTAATTAATAAATTAAAGCCAAACGTAAAAAGATAGTTATGTAGAAAAGTATTTATATATTTGAATGTATAGCGGTAAAAATCTCTCCCTGATGACATTTTTTGTTTCCATTCCATGATTTACACAATGCATATTTTCATATTTTATATCATTACAATTTTTGTTTGAATTGGATAATCTTTGCTAAAGAGATTTGATCAAATTCAAAATTTGCATTGATTAACAGCAGATGTTTGCTAAGCTAATTCTTAATGCATTTCATCATTTAGTTATTAATCTTAAGCTATACGTATTAGGTAAGATAATTCTGTTCTGATTGCCCTTGAAAATTTTTTTATTAACTCAGCTCTCAGGATATACCCTTGCTGGCAAGAAAAAGACTTGAATATATCAAAATTTTCAAAACAATTCTCAATCTTTCATTTCAACTAGCACTAGCTAATTATTTTTTCTCATATAAAAAATTACTAATTCAGCGTTACAGCATAATCTTGACAACTATGTTTACACTGGGTTTGGAGAGCTATAATAACTCAACTCATCTGTGACGATAATTAATCACTCCATAAAGCTTCACATCCTTTTTATGTAAGAAAAGTGCGTTTAAATTCAAAACTGGCGTTTGTTAATTTTTGTGCTTTTTATATCTCAAACGTTATTTTAGTTTTAGAAAAATAGTTTTCTTCATTGATTCGCCCCAACAACTTGTGCTTTAATTCCAAATGTTTTGTACATCGTTTTCTAAATTTAAGCTAAAGGCAGACAGCAAGAAAAAAGATGATAATGATGATGAAAAAAGCAAATGCGTTGATAAGTATAGAGAAATAATATGATTGTAGTAGAGTAAACCCTTTTACATGACAAAAACATTTTGACATTTTTAATTAGTAGGATTGAAAACAAAAATTTGTATTTTCAAATAGTTTTTCATTTTTGCGTAGCGAAAATTAGCTAGGTTTCTAGCATTTCAAAAAGTTCTTGAATTGAAAATACTAATTTAGTTTTTCCTTTGTATTACTCAGCCTGCCCGTATTTTTACAATATTCGCCCATTATTTGGCAATTTGTATCTAATATTTCTTGCACACATGTTTCCTAAGGTCTCCTGGTATTTTTTCTTATCCGAGACAGATACAATTGTAAATTATGTATTTCGATTCCCTTTATTTTGAGTTTACATTACCTGTTTGGTTCACATCTCCAGCCAACAAACAAAATCTTTTCTATTTTTCTGTTTGTGGATTATTTATACTTAATAAAAATATCTGATCAAAATGTAAATTTATGTATATAAGTATAAATAAAGAGTTTTTAACCTTCTTGATAAAAAAGATAGTTGTCATTTGGAGGAGATTCCCAAATTAGTCCTAGTAAAATTTAAAGAACCATAATTTGTTCTTACGATTCCACAGCGTTATTATACGTTCAGCAAGCAATATGTAATCAAATAGAAAAGCAAAATTCCCTCATTAATTATTCATGTCACGCGGAGTTCTCATGTCAAGCTTGGCTACCAAAATGTATTCACTTGACACAGTAGAAATATTGTTGCTAACACATTGCAAGTTGCTTCAAGAATCGAAACATAATGATCCCTATACAGGTTACTGTTCTGAATGAAAATGGCCCATCGCTTTACCAAAAATGCACTAATTTTTTATACTGTGTTCATTATTACTAGGTCTATTGTGTATGAGAAGAGTTATTAAACTATATCAAGAACACTATGAGGAGTCTTTAGGTTAGGCTACAATAGACAAAGGAGAGGTCTAAGATTGTTGATCAGCCCTTTGAAGGCATGTTATAAATTTGTTTGCATTGATATCAGTCAGAAACAATGCATGTGCTAATCAATGAATTACTAATTTTTCCCCCTAGGGTCTACTTTAATACGTTTCGTGCTTTTTTTGAGTGATAAAATTGCACAGCAAATTTCTCAAACTCGTTTTTTCGCAAAGAAGCAAAGATAACCGCCTTCAGAACTATTCCTGATGGAATAAACGGGGCACTGACACTCCTATTGTGACGGTTTTCTTCTTTTCCTCAGTATCTGTCCCGCGGAAAGGTGATAATTTGGTGCNAATAGACAAAGGAGAGGTCTAAGTTTGTCGATCAGCCGTTTGAAGGCATATTATAAATTTGTTTGCATTGATATCAGTCAGAAACAATGCATGTGCTAATCAATGAATTACTAATTTTTTCCCCTAGGGTCTACTTTAATACGTTTCGTGCTTTTTTTGAGTGATAAAATTGCACAGCAAATTTCTCAAACTCGTTTTTTTGCAAAGAAGCAAAGATAACCGCCTTCAGAACTATTCCTGATGGAATAAACGGGCCACTGACACTCCTATTGTGACGGTTTTCTTCTTTTCCTCAGTATCTGTCCCGCGGAAAGGTGATAATTTGGTGCAAAAATTTTGGCCTATATAACGTATACTGAACGGATTACTACAGATGCAAGATATACGTTTCCACCTTTGTTTACCTTGTTCTTGTTTCTGAGATTTTTTGGGACGTAGAATTCTATTGAATGAATTAACAATGAAGCAAACGGCACTTGGGAGCAACATTTTGCAATCGGATTTTCTTGGTAAACTTTAGATTATGCGTTTTCCATATCTTATTATAGGTTTATCGGAAGTGTTGATCACTGCACTCCTATGCAGACGACAGTGCAGGAAGAAAGTCCAGATGCTGTAGAGCTTAGTTTGATGATGAATGATTTCAAAAGAGTACTCACCAATTGTGATTTCAATGCTCATTGGGGAGATACTCTTATTTCTGACCCAGGATGTCTATGAGTTGGCAATAGAGGAAGATAGAAAACAATTGAACAAGATAACAACGGATAAAAAAAGGATGGAAAGTTGTCTTAGCAGATGTCGGAAAACAAATTAATGAAAAATTTTCTGAGAAACCCAGCTGTTGACCTGAAAATCTATCAAAATTTTAATTGAGGAAGTTGGTCCATCCTATAAAATTTGTTGAAAAAGAAAAATTTCTGATAGCAGGTATACAGACACTCATAGAACAGTTCCAAGAGTATTGCCCATTTAACACCTCTGACGTGACAGGAACAAAATACAAATTTAACGTTTTTATAACAACGGTGAGGTTTCTCTTCTTAACAAGTTTACTCATAGGCGAGATGTCTCACTTACCAAGAAAAAAGCCTCGCAACCTGAACGCATTCAAAAGAAACAAGAGATTTTGAACCTGCTGCTACGGAAACACAAATGTTGATGATGTTGAATACTATAATCAGTTTGAAACTGTTTTATCGAATTTGACTCGGTGAAAGAGGAAACACGTACCATACAGCATTTACTACCGTAATTAAAAGAGAAGCTAGGAGAAGCCTTCCCCCAAGCTGTAACGCTATTGGAGTTGACAGCAACCGTACCCCGGACAAATGTTTACTGCTATTGTGTTTTTATGATAGGCGTGTGATTTTGGCTGTAAGATGTATTTACTTCAACCTAGAAAAGACGAATCATGTTTCTTCAGGTTGAGCATCTCTTGTTTTGATCGTGTCCAGAAAAAATATATATTAAAGGCAATATTGTCAGCCGTTTTAAATCTACTAATATGGGCAGTTTCGAGAGATTTTTTAAAAGAATAGACCAAAGCCGCTATTTGTCAGTGTTTTTTGGTGTTTTTTCTGTTTTCTAGATTTTCATGGTGAAACTGGTGACTTGTACACAAACTCGAAAAATTGCAGTGATATTTTCACCACTCCCTATTCACAGAACTGAGTGCCAGCTGATTAGAAAACAACGACAGAGAGGGGGTTTCTAATTAAAAAGAGAGTGTTAAAAATATTTCCTCTGTAAAATTTTATTACCGATAAGGCAGTTCTGTGTGCCGTCCCTGATCTGCAAATAAAGTTTATTTTCAGCAGTATGATAAAAAAAATTTTCATGTAATTTTAACAATTCTCGAAGCTTGTTTTCATTAAATCTAGAGAATTTGTTTCTGTACCTAAATAATCAGAACTGTTAAACCAGGCCATTTTCCCCCGATGCACTGTAAAGTAGAGAAATCTTGATAAGGCAGATATGGTGTGTCATTAAAGGCTCTCGTCACGGTCGGAAGATAATTGTGCATTCCTTAGATTTCATGTTTTGATGAATATATTTACCCCTGGTATAGAGTGTACAGAATTCTGACGTTTTGACCATTAAATGTTTGTTTTAATGGAAAAATATTGTCAGAATGGATTTTACGTAAAGGTTTACTATAAAGGCGTTCAATGTAATTAAGTCAAGTATAAATTCAACTTTAATTAAGACTTGATTGGAGCCAGACACACCAAGCATGTTTTCATCAGAAAGAGAATTAAAAGTTAAATATACAGATTTACGTGTCTATCTCCTAACATAAACATCACCATAGCCTGTCCCAAGTCAGGTTCAGAAAGGATAAGGGTCAGGCGTGGGATTAGTAATCCCACCTTGTAAGAATATGAACACTGCAGAAACAGCAAGAGGAGGCCATTTCAGTCAACATCATCGGTGTAGATCAAGACTCAGGACATCCACAGACACATTCCAGGATAATAACTCTTCTCCTGTGATGTCTCAAGATGTGTCCATGACGGGCACGGATGAAAGCCAGGAGGAAGTCTCTGCCCCGAATACCCGGATCTTCTCCACCAAATCCACAACCAAATTTGGAGCGTGGAATGTAAGAACCCTAAATGAGTCTGGTAAGTTGTCTCAAGTAGTAAGGGAAATGAAGAGTTACAACCTAGAAGTGCTAGGTGTCAATGAAACAAGGTGGACTGGACAAGGAAGATTAACGAGTGACGGAATAACTGTTTTGTATTCAGGAGGTAATGCAGAGCACAGTCGCGGAGTAGCTATATTTTTGTTCAAAGAGGCTTCAGCAGCACTTGTAGGGTGGGAACCTGTGTCCGATAGGATTGTTACCGCACGATTGGAGAGTCGACAAGTGAAGATAACAGTAGTACACATTTATGCACCAACAGAAGCAGCGGAGGAGGAGACAAAGTATGACTTTTATGAACATCTTCAAGAAACCTTAGATAACATCCCTAACCATGACCTTAAGATCGTGATGGGGGATTGGAATGCAAAGATTGGACCTAACCGTGAAGGATTTTCAAGCGTAGTAGCCCCACATGGATCAGCCCAATGCACCAACAATAATGGAGGAAGAATAATAGAGTTCTGCAATGCCAATGATCTGAGAATTGGTAACACATTCTTTAAGCACAAAGACATCCATAAATGGACGTGGAGATCACCAGATGGTAACACTCTAAATGAGATTGACTACATCGGTATCAGCAAAAGATTGGGATTCTCCCTCTTAAATGTACATGCTTACAGAGGAGCGGTTGTATTCTCAGATCATTATCTGTTAGCGGAGAAGATAAGGTTGAAGCTAAAAAGACTGAAAAAGAGGGAGAGGAAAGGAGCCCATGACGTTGAAAAGCTCACGAATCCTGAAGTGTGCGTACGCTACCAAGACCAGTTGAACAACCAATTTGCATTGTTTCAAAATGATGAAAACATAACAGAAAATTGGGCAAATTTCAGAGATGTCATCAATGAAGTAGCAAGCAGTGTAATAGGGTTCAAGAGAGGAAACAAAAAGGAACAATGGATCTCAGATGAATCCTGGCGGTTAATTGACGAACGTCGTAGCTTGAAAAGTTGGGTCAAAAAAAGACAAGCAAGCTTGGTTGGAGAGGAAGACTAGGGAGGCACAGGAAGCGGTAGAAAGAAATGATACTAGACAACTGTTCAGAATTGCTAAAGAACTGTCTGGGAAAAACAATTGGGCAAATATCCCAGTTAAGAGTAAGGATGGACGAATTTTACCAAGCAAAGAGGAACAAGATCGCAGATGGGCTGAACACTTTAAACAAGTTCTAAATCAACCTCCCCCAGAAACGTTATTTGACTGGAAGAATCTGGAAACTCCACAAGCCTTGGAGGTTAAGCTGGGTCCCATTACAAGAGAGCAAGTGGATGAGGCCATAAGAAAGCTGAAAAATAATAAAGCACCAGGAATTGATAGCATAAATGGAGAGTTCCTAAAAATGGGTGGGCCAGCAGTACAGGAAGAGCTAGTAAAGTTATTCAATGAGGTTTGGAGAGAAGAAACAGTTCCTGTAGAATGGAATAGGGGAATCATAGTGAAACTACCCAAGAAGGGGGACCTATCAAACTGTAACAACTGGAGAGGCATTACCATGCTTTCAATTACAGGGAAAATATTCACTTGAATTTTACTCAAACGCCTATTAACTGCTGCAGATAGTAGACTAAGAGAAGAACAGGCAGGTTTCAGGGAAGGGAAGTCCTGCAGCGAACACGTTTTCATTCTGAGAAATCTGATTGAACAGAGCTTGGAGTTTCAAACAGCTTGTTATAAATTTCATCGATTTCCTAAAAGCTTTCGATAGCTTGCACAGACAGTTCATCTGGAAAGTGTTGAAAGTATATCCAATGTCAGAAGAAGCCATCAACATCATCAAGTCCATGTACGATCACCCAACATATGCAGTCCGGACAGCATCAGGCACAACAGAAGAATTTGAGTTAATTTCTGGAGTGAGGCAAGGGTGTATACTCTCACCATTCTTGTTCATCCTATGTATTGACTTTGTGATAAAAACCCTGGGCAGAGGTCGCCACCGTCACACCTTGACTTTGCAGATGACATTGCATTAATAGCCAAGGATAATGAGAGATGTCAAGAAATGATAAATAGTTTAGAGGAACTCAGTCTTAAAGTCGGATTGAAAATCAATGAAGGTGAGAGCAAAGTTATGAACATTCCTGATACTGCTGCAGCACTCATCACTGTTAGAGGGAACCCCCTTGATTTTGTGGACAAGTTCACCTATCTAGGGAGTGTGGTAACCAGCGCTGGTGATGTTGACACAGACATCAATAACAGATTGGGAAGAGCAGGCGCCACATTCCGATCCATGACAAAAATTTGGAGGCCAAATCAGATATGCTTGAAGATAAAATTGCAACTGTACACAGCTATAATCATCTCCACAGCTCTATATGCTAGAGAAACATGGAACAGAACCATGAAGATACAGCAGAAATTGAATGCATTCCATCAGCGTAACTTGAGAAGGATTTTAGGGGTTTCGTGGAGAGAAAGAATTACAAATAAGGAAATCTTGAGGCGGACTGGTCAAAAGGAGTTACACAAGATAGTTGAAGAGAGAAGGTGGAGATTGGCTGGTCATGCGCTACGACTGCCAGTTGGACAATTAGCACAACAGGCTCTGAATTGGAAGCCAAGTGGAAGAAAGCGCAAGAGGGGCAGGCCGGTAACAACTTGGCAAGCCACTTTCGAAAGCGATCTGCGCGATAGGAAGATTTATGTCCGAAACATTCAAGCTCTGGCCAAGGATCGAGTCCGCTGNTTGCAACTGTACACAGCTATAATCATCTCCACAGCTCTATATGCTAGAGAAACATGGAACAGAACCATGAAGATACAGCAGAAATTGAATGCATTCCATCAGCGTAACTTGAGAAGGATTTTAGGGGTTTCGTGGAGAGAAAGAATTACAAATAAGGAAATCTTGAGGCGGACTGGTCAAAAGGAGTTACACAAGATAGTTGAAGAGAGAAGGTGGAGATTGGCTGGTCATGCGCTACGACTGCCAGTTGGACAATTAGCACAACAGGCTCTGAATTGGAAGCCAAGTGGAAGAAAGTGCAAGAAGGACAGGCCGATAACAACTTGGCAAGCCACTTTCGAAAGCGATCGGTGCGATAGGAAGATTTATGTCCAAAACATTCAAGTTCTGGCCGAGGATCGAGTCCGCTGGCGCCGTCTTGCTGCCTAATATCTCACCAGAGACAGGAGGACCTAAGGTCTAAGGTAAGGTCTACTAACATAACCTTTCAGTTACTGAAATCGTTGTGTTGCATCTTAAAGTCAGTTATTCATTTGAGATAGAGTTTAGAAAGAGGAGAAAGTGTTCTGTATTTTTGTCCTGCTGGCCAGAGAAGCTAACTAGGAGCCCAAGCACAAAGTCCAGTTTTACCCCAAACGTCTTTGTTCTGTCCTATGCCAGGAGACCAAATTTTGAAGGTTTCGTGTGTAAACTTGGCATAAACATTTGTAATTGGCATGCGCTTCCTTGATAAAGATTCAATGCTTTCATACTTCCACGGGAAAGATGGCTGTACCTATTACTTCTTTAGGAGGAAGGAATAAAAAACCTTATGTTTTCAACTTTTATATTTTTGTAAAATAATTGTTTATTTTCAGTGCTGCTTACCAAAATATTGTTTTGAGCACTTTTAAGAAAAATGAGGTGAGGTGACCAACAATTGCAAGATGTGAAGAAGAGCGTCTATGGTACCCATTTGCTTATTATTGATGAAAAAAGCATATTTTGCTAATTTTTAAAATTTATGATAAAGCACAAAATTTGAAGAAACGAAGTAAAACCAAGTTATCCAATCATTTGGAATGACGTCTGTTGTCCTTATGGGTGATTTTTCTAGCTTCCTTGATCTTGAGGTAAACCACAAAGTCCTGTAGCTTTGCTTGAAGGTTCCACATCCTAGAAATGGTGCTCTATAAAGATTCTAACAAAGCCATTTTCTTTGATGAAGGCATGCAACAAATGAATGAGAGCCAAGCACACGTCTGGGATAACCTAGATTGTCAACTGGAAAATTTTCACCTGCTGAATGGAAAGATTTATGGTACCAGAGTGTAGGTAGCTGAAAGTTAAGTAAATAAACAGAAAGATGATTTTATGGACAATACAACAATGCTGTGTTCAAAAGACATTGATTTAAAGAGTCACAGCATGTAGGACATGACCCTTCATATAAAATGTAAAGAAGAGGGAGGATGAGAGTGATACAGAAAAAGTTAAAGAAAACAAGAGATTTTATTTGAAACTTAAAAAACACCATACACCATAATAAGGACAATGGAGGTTTGAAATTGAAGGTTGGGTGAAAAAAACACTTACAGTGATGAAAAGGTGGAAGTTTGAGGACTAGAGAGAAGAAGAAATTGAAGTCCAGGAAAAGATAAATCATAAACCATTTATGACTAAAATCGATATTGATAAAGTTCAGCCCCAAAACAGTCCAGAAGTGTAAGTTAAATTGTTAATTTTTATTCGGTTGTAGCACAACCTCTACTGCTGAACCTTAGATGGGTGAAAATGTTTATATATATAACCGTTCAAAGTAATTGGCGAGCTGGGGCTGTCTTCCACTTAGCTTCATTTTGCAGCAATTTTCTATATGAACTTTAATTGTTTTACGTAGCTAGTCAGAAAATGTGCTAACTTTCTCCATTCTCTCTTTGTTTTCTGTACCAAGGAAAACAAAGTGTTACTCCACTATAGCTTTGGCTACTTTCTTTCTCTTTGCCTAATAGCAGTCTTTCTTGAATGCGTTTCTTCTGCTATTCTCTTCTTTCGACTTATTGAAAATTTTGCAACTCAAGTTCGGTTTTCTTTTTGATTCTGTACAAGAAGGCAAAGATGTCTATATATGACGATAGGACTTTCCACAAATCTAGCCTTTTATCTTTTAGTTTTAGCTTTCTTAGACAACAGTATCACAGTTACAATGTTCAACATGTATATTATGAAAGTGGACAAACAGCCAAAGAGAAGGCAAGATTCTGAAGTTGGGAGGCAAAAACAAACTGCCAGTTTGATCAGTTATGGTTTTATCATTTTGGAAAAAACGAATATAAAAATTTTAAAAAATGCAAAACTTCAGGTCTATCAAAATATTCATTAACAGAAATGTCATGTTATACGAAATATACTTTGAACATCGCATTTATCGTCAGTCAAACAAACTACTAAAACAATATCAGTATTTTATTCAAATATCTTACAAAATAAAAGTAATTAAAAAACAATTATCTGATACACATGAGAATGATTCTCAAATATTGTTAATAAAAGGCATTTTCCATGACTTTTAAAAAGAAAAGTCACAATGGATATCCAAATTTTATAACCAGTTCTCGGTTACGGTATTCGTCCTTGGTGTTGAGAACCGGTTTTAATTTTCTTATAAACATTACCTCAAGAGTCAGTAGGTGATCTAGGTTATCAGTTGATGTTCCCAGTACTTTGACGTCTTCCACCTTTAAGTCTGAACATGAACATGCAAAAAAAATGACAATCTACAGTTGATCGTATTTTTCTGTGTTCCCTAAAGTGACTGATGAAATGTTGGCAAGTTTGTCCGACAAAGCAGGCTTTGCAAACTCGACATTTCACTTAGTAAACCAATCGACTTCGGAATCCCATCTTTTACTTATCTTTCAGGCTGGGTAATACAGTATTCAGCTTTCTTAAGGTTGTAATAGCTTGCACCAGATAATTTTAGCTGCTTAATGTAACTGTCGGTTTCTGTTACTCCGTAATGGATTTTAAAAGCTACCTTTTGAATTGAATTGAACTGAATTCAGGAGGATACTGATTTCTTTCGAGAACTTTTTTGCTTTATTCAAGCTTTCGTTAAAGAGTCTCCAATAGCTGCATGCTCTAAAAATTTTGTAGATAAAACCTTTCATCACCCCATCTTTTGTAGCGCTCGGGAGCCAGCGAGTGAAGGTTCAGAACCAACCCAGTGTCTATCGATTTGCATAACCATGTCGAGGATAGATTTGCACCATTGCGTGTTATGCACAAGTCGAGAAACGGTATTCTGCAATTTTTCTCCATCTCTGAATTTTAGATCTGGATGCAACATATTGATCTCATGTAACTTTTCTTGGACTCGATCATTCTGGATTGATCGCAGTATATCATCATTCATGAAACGTTCAAAAATTTTTGCCTCGTCAAAAATGGATGGCTCAAATTTTGATAGCCAAATGCTCACTAAAAGTGGGGCTGGTTGTTGCCCTATGGCAAAGCCATTTGGTTGGCGGAAAGTCCATTATGTGTTGACATTATAACATATGTTGTAGCAAGCTTTATCAACAGTATGAATGTTTCTTCATCAACTGGAGGGATAGTTAATCTTCCGGAGTACGAAGTGTCGGCTGCTTCCAGTATTGCTTCGTCGCCTGATACGTTGGTGTGTAAGGAAGACACATCAAAAGACACAATGCATTCATTTTTTTCTAACTTTACATTTTTCATGTTATCGACAGTTTTTTGGGTGGATCTTTGAATTTTTTATTCAGGAATAACAGACAACCAGTTCTTTATCCTCCAAGCGATCTTGTAATACGGAGAGCCTGGGCATCGATAAGAATGGACGGAGCGGAAATTTATTCTTATGAACTTTTGCAAATCCGTAAAGTCTAGGTAACTGTTCCCCTATAGACTTCATTTCTTTTAGTAGTCGGTCGTCGATCTTTCCATCGGATTTCAGCTGGCTCAAGATGTTATTTATCATTTTTTTTCAGCCAGGTTTCTTTTGCATTCTTACGGCTAACTGTTACTTTTTCGAACTGTTTCACGCTTAGAATTTCGTCTAGTTTTTCCATGTATCTGCTTTAAGCGATTAAGAAGTAAATCAATTTCTACAAGTATCTCTTTTCGGTCAAATTTTGTGAAAACTGGATTTTTAAACATGGTTTGAAACTGAAAATTCTATTTCAAGAGATACATAACATACACTCCAAAAATAATGTGTGACCGTTACAAAAATGTTTAAGCTATTCCAAAAATTTAAGCTACAAAATATCTGTAAAATTATCCCCTTGGTTATTTAAAAGCTCTGATTTGATTTAGAAACGACGCTTCTACTTTTTTAATAACTAAAGGTATTCATGGGTTTAAATTCTGCATTTTAACATTGAAGGTTAAACGATGATGATACAGGAAGAAATTGTAACTTATTCACAGAAATTCAACTTTTAAAAGCTCAAGAAAATGAAAGGAGCTAGACTTGGGCTATGGTTGGCAATAAAACAACTAAGAGACAAAATTTTTCAACTCAAATTAGATTGTAGTTTAGACACAACAAGTCCTTTAGAATCAATATGTGCATGAGTACTCCAGAGGGTTCAGGAGGTATATAGATCCATTTTCTATATACGGTAAACGTTAAAGCTAAATTGTACGAAGTGACTATCAATGAGTACAAAACAGTTAGACAAATAGATAGAAATGCTACAGAAAATGTTTCAAGAAATTGTTTTATGCTGGGCATGAGTTTGATGAGAATGTTTCAGTAGACGGGCTAGCCAGAGAAGTTGATTAGCAGCCTACTAATAAACCTTCATTTGAATCAGTCACACATATGGCAAACCAGTCAATAAAACTGTTTGGCTGTTTACCATTCAAAAGACCGATAGAGCTGTTATTTTTTAAAAGTGTTAACTTAATGATGTAATCACAATGTTTATCCAGGTAGCTTCAGCTGCTTTTGACGATCCATCTGTCACTATTTTTGCTAAACGAGTGTGTGATAACTGAAAAACTCATGAGATTAATTAAAGAAAATATTGTTGTTAGTGATAGAGAACAAAACGTTAACTTGCTTTGTACCATGGTGCAAGATGATTCATCGATTGAAAACAGTTGACAATTTTAGCTTGAATAAGTGCATTCTAAGGCAAGCGAGAAATTTTAAAAAAGAAAAAGTATTGATCAAGAACAAAACGATGGTTAAGAGGTGACATCAGTGATAGAAATAATCAGTTGACTTCTTTAAGAGAGATAAAGTAAGCAAACTTTTCCAGGAAAGGAATATTGCACAAAACTTAAACGACAACATGGAACAAAAGACAATAAGCAAAAAAGAAGTTTACAGGCAAATAAATATAAAATTAGTGAAATTCAAATCTAACTATGTTAACATTAAAGTTTATAACCCAAACAGTACATTTCTTTAGACTTTTAGGCGTGTCCTAATACCTTAGCTTGTAAATACATTTGAAATATTATACTTACTTACTTATACTCAGTGTTCTGCTTCTTTGGTAGTCGAGGACGTCCCATAGTTGCAATCAGACCTTCGTTGAAACGTTTCCAGTCCCTCTTCTCTCTTTCTTCTCTTTTCCCCTTAGGCTCTGGAGCTGTTGTCTGGTACGGAGTTGCCCTTGTCCGGAGTTTTTGATGTCTTCACGGATGGTGCTGAGAAGATTTGTAGAGTGGCGTCCTATTCTGGCTTTATATATTGTTGCTTCTGATATGGCGAATTCAAGGGCTTTCTGGGTAAAGGTGTTGACGTCCATGCATAGGAGATGACCTAGCATAGATCATCTTCGCTTTGCTACTAGTGTAGATATTGGATCCGTTTGGCAGATTTTATACTGGGCCATAGGTGACCTGTTATCGTTCGCAAGTGTTTACGGTGGTATATATCTATTTTATTTATCATGGCTTTGTTGGTAGCCCAGCTCTCACAATTTTATAGCATAATGGAGAGGCAGTACGCGTTATAAATTTTGAGTCTGGTTTTGAGCAGAATCTTAGTGCGGCGACCCCAGATTTTCGATGGTGATTTAAATGCTATGTTGCCTTGGATGCATCTGGCAGAGATGTCTGCTGAACTACATAGCAGGGACCCTAAAGTTTTACACTTACGCTAGTTCTCGCAGCCTCGGATAGGTGTTCCTTCTGGATCAGTTTCAGATATTTCGGCAAGATATATGTGTGTATACTCAGTTTTACTTTCGTTCATAAATAGATTTTCTTCTTTAAGTTTTTCTGCAGCAATTTTAGTAATTTTTGCCAGAGGTTCTTTTTCTTCATCTAAAAAGTCGATATCGTCTGCATATTCCATTTTCAGTGGCATACCAAGGCAAGAAACNGGGACCCTAAAGTTTTACACTTACGCTAGTTTTCGCATCCTCGGATAGGTGTGCCTTCTGGATCAGTTTCAGATATTTCGGCAAGATATATGTGTGTATACTCAGTTTTACTTTCGTTCATAAATAGATTTTCTTCTTTAAGTTTTTCTGCAGCAATTTTAGTAATTTTTGCCAGAGGTTCTTTTTCTTCATCTAAAAAGTCGATATCGTCTGCATATTCCATTTTCAGTGGCATACCAAGGCAAGAAACGAGAGGATTTGGTCTGATGAAGTTATTTCTGATTTTACTTAGAGCATGTGAGAGATAACATATGAATAATACTGGTGATAAACCATTTCCTTGAGGTGATCCTATGGAGGTTTCAAATGAATCGGAGAGTGCGTTTTTGATTCGAACACGAAGAGATGTTCCTGATAGTAGTATATACACAAGTCTTAGTTCATCTTCATTGCATCCTGCATGTATAAGAATCTCGAGTATACCTTTGCATTTGATGGTATCAAAGGCTTGAATGACGAGTCTTACATCTATAAGCTTTCTGTTTTTAATAAAGGTTTTGATGAGCTGATCCTCTATATTTTTCAATGTTATTGGAATGTCTTGAATTGTAATGCCCTTTGTAGTATGTTTCTGTTCATATATTTAACATTCAATTGCTCTTTAAAAAAATCTTGTTCATCATTTTTACTTACTTTTAAGGGTTTGTTGAAGTCATCTTTCATAACTTTCTTGCTATATTTGACTTCATCTAGCATAGCTTCCAGAAATTTTATACCACTTTTTCGCCTTTATCTGCACTGGTTTGGTTTACCTATCACCATTGTAGACTACGTTGTAGCCGTTACAAAAATCGTATGTCTTTGATAGGCTTCAGCATACGATTTATTTTTATTAGGTTGACATCTTTGTACTTTCTCTGCAATTGCTTCGAAATCAGCATAAATTGCACATGCAACTGGTAGTTGTTTAAGGTGATTGCTGAATTTTAAAATATTCTTATCATCTGTTAGCATTCTAAGTGCTTGTTTTCCATTGATTTGAGTACAGTTTTCGTCATGATTTGCTAATACTTTTTCAGAACTAAAGCACTGTAGTCAATGCATAGCAAAATGCTTTCCTTCGTTTATGCTTTGTTTGGTTGTACATGAGTTTGTTAAAGTCTTTAAACAGTACACGATGCTTGTTTTCATCTTTTGTAATCAATAACAAGTTCATTGGATTTTCATATTTTTCTCTTGAGACATAGATGGGATATACTTGTTGACTTTCATACCCTAAACCATTAATATTATCATTTTGTCTTTCAATTCTGTTGATTTGTTTTATTCTAACTGGAAAATTAATTCCAGTGTACTTCAAAGGTTAAATGTATTTTGTATCAGATTTTTTATTCCTCTAATAGTCTTTCTCTTGTGGTTTAAATGTCTGATATGACACAATCTGGAACATTCATTTTCGTTATTTTTCAAATTGATTAAACCTTTAACACTGTTTCTTAGTTCTTTTGGTAGTTTAATGAAAGAACTTCCAACTAATGCTTTGTATTTTATCATATTTATATAATGTTTCTTAATTGATACTACAGTCCATCCAAAACCTTTAGATATTCATTGAGCAAGTTCCTTTAAAATGCCTTGTTGTGTTAATTGTAACAAGTCAGCTTCTCAGTTCTGCTGATTATTATTTGAGTAACACAGTTAAAGTAAGTTCTATTATATACAACTCTATCATTACCTATTAAGTTATCATAATAGTATTCTTAAATATAATATTTAGTGTTTCACTGAATGTAATACCTTTCATTGATTCTAATTTGTTTTTTTATGTGGTATTCAATAGTCTTTCTGATGTTTTGTATTTCAACTAATGGGTCTATATTGTCTTTTATGCTAATTTTATAAGATGCAGTATAACAATTGGTGCTGTTGGTGTTACAACCTTTTTATCAATCCTAGGTTTTGGAACAGGTTGACCTTAAAACTCTTTTGGTGGTGGTAAAATGATATTATTCACATAAGTCTGTATCATCTGCTTAAGACCATTTCGTGGTGCTAGAATAAGTGGTTCTCGAAAATGTTTTGGTGGTGGAATTAAATTGCTGCCATGATTGTACAGTCTGCTGAATACTTGGTTTATTCTGCTTCAATAGCAATTTAATAAGCTCTGATCTATTTAACTTTTTAAATTCTCTCTTGTTCATATCTATATTATGATTAGATTTGTTATTACAATAATCACCACCATAGTGAATCATTAAACCGTTGTATCTAGTATCAATCTTAGCTACTAAGCCATTTAATTCTTTTTAATTTTTATTAATTTCAACCATTATTCCTTATTCCTTCAATATTGATAAAATGAAATATTTGAAATCCAATTTTTGCTTCATCTTCTAACAAATCATAAAATTGGTTTAAAGATAAAATTATTTTTTTTGTGAGTTAGTTTTATCAGCTGTTGTTTTATTGGAACTTCGATACATACAACCTCTATATCTGGTAATTGAGTTAATAAACGAGGCATTTTCGTGGGTTAACCTTAACGTATGGTAAATGTCATAGGCTCATATTTTTTTATTAAATCTAATATAATATTGTCCATGTTATCAGCGCTTTTATAAGTGTATCTAAGTGCTTGCTTAGATCCTTTTCATCAGTGTTGACTCGTAAAGTCACTCCATTATTTCCCCGTTAGACGATTGCTATATCCCTCAAGGATTCTAATTCTTATATCTATATGATTAGATTTTTTATTATAATAACCACTATATTGAACCATTAAAACATAGTGTCAAGTATTAATCTTAGCAGATAGTTTGAATAATTCTATATTTATTATATATATATATTAATATATTGAATCATTAAATCGATAGATCTAATATCAACCTTTGCTGATAATTCATCAATTCTCTATAACCTTTACTAATTTCAACCATTATCCTTTCAAATGGATAATCATAATCCACTTACTGTTCATTCTTGGGTTTAGTATCATCTAAGATAATGTATAGAAAGTCGTCTACCTGTTTTCTGTTTGATGTAGCTTGTAGTATTATGTTACTATAATCATTTGCCTCACATATGACGTAGTTCAATTTTCTTTTTTGAACCATAACATCTATTCATCATGTCAACCATTTCATCAGACACTTTGTCTTCTATCATATTTAAAAGATGAATAATAGACTGTTCAGTCGTTATACTTCCTATAAATAATAATTCTTCATAAAGTTTATATATATTTACGGGATTTTGTAATTTCAATGGATTCTATATATATATATATATGTAATTTCAATCTTGATAAAAATGAGCTTATCATGTTCATCGCATTTATGACTTAATTGGAGCGGATAGTAATGGTAATATCATACTTAAAAACAAGTAAAAATTAACAGTGATTGTTATTTATTCTCTGTTAGAAAACATCCTTAAAAATGATTTTAAACATATTTAATACATCGTTCTATTCGGGAGTGTTTTAAGGGTTTAATATCAGAAAGAAAAGTGACTGACCATATCAAGAATAACAAGGAAGATAATCCCTAATGTAATTTACAGTTTGTTACACAACAACAGAATTGTGAAAAATTTGCAGAAGATCTTGATTATACGTTTGTTGCTAAAAATCATGAAAAGAAACATTATGCGAAAGCTGCTGATTGTGATACCAAAAAGTATCATATTCTGACTGTATGTACACTATGCAATAATATCTTGGTATCAATGCTGAACTTGTAAAAATTGTTTTTAAATGTAGCTGCAAAACTGGAATGTCAAACAAGGATAGATGCTCATATATTCCAGATAGGTTACCAACAATGAGTCTTTATTTGATATAAAAATATATTTCAGACTTGCATCCATCCTCAGCTGAAACATAAAATGAAAATTAAACATTATTAATTACAATTTGTAACGAAAAATACTAAAAAGAAAAACCATATAAAAACTTTATCTACAATGTTAAAATGTCTACAAATAACATGCATCTATAAAGTTTGTATAATGATTAATGTGATTAAAACAGTTTTGCTTTTATTGTTAGGATCCAGCTTCGATATTCATCCCTTGTATTGAGTTCAGGCTCTACCTCGTCGATCCATAATGCTTCGAGAGTTATGAAATGACTTAAGTTTGTTGACACGTCCAGAATTTCTGTCACGTCGAAGTTTAAAGTTGACTTATATCTGTGCAAATATTCACCTACAGGAGTGCTTTTTCTTGTGTGTTCTTTTAAGCGAAGGAGTAAATGTCGGGTCGTTATGTTCCTATAAATTTAATTATGTTAAAAAAGAGGATATACCTAATAATTATCATAAATCTAATAAACATTAAAGATTATCAGGGGAAGATAAAAACAAACACCAAATAAAAACTGTGAAAAGGTGGCAGAACAAGGAATGTATATGTTCGAGATGTGACAGAACATTTAAAAATAGTTATTATGTTTACAACAAAAATATAACTAACTAACCAGAAACAATCATATTTGTGGCTACAAAATAGCAAATAAACAGCATATACTGTATCGATTGATATAGCAATTCGATTTATTTATGGTCAAGATTTGTAATATTAAAAATCTTTTAAGATATAGTATGGAAGATCCTCAGCCTGTTTTCTGTTTGATGTAGCTGGTAGTATTATGGTAGTATATGAAACTATGAAAATTTGCAACACATATTACGTACTTTCATTTTCTTTTTTAATCTATAACACCGCTCTTTTTCTCTGATATTCATCAGATTCTTTTTCCTCTTTTTTACAGATGGTTCAATTTTTTGTTTCACTTTTTTCTTATCTTGTAAATATGAGAAGAGTAGATGATTTTTCAAAATTGTATCCTCAACTTCAAATCTCCTTAGTTTTGATACTCTAAAATATTTTTTAGCATTAAGTTGGGTTTTTTTCAGTTCTAACAGTAAAGTTTGTAAAATGAATTTTGAATTTATTTACCATTGTATATATTATATTCTATATTTTCTATTACAACAAATTTATATATATATATATATCTTAAGTCAATGAATGATATCCAACTGTTAAAATCGTCGCTATATCCTTTACACTTCACCAGAGCCTGTTTCTTCTTTTAATCTCTTCAAATGACTTTATCTATTACAACAAAATTATATATATATATATATATATATATATATATCTTAAGTCAATGAATGATATCCAACTGTTAAAATCGTTGCTATACCATTTCAACTTCACCAAACTTATTTCTTCTTTTAATTTCTCCAAATGACTTTATCAACTCTAAATACCTCTTGTTTAGTTCTCAGTAATTCAGGTCATAAAATCATTGTGTCTCTTTGTCATTGAGATTCGTTATTTAATAATTGACTGGACCAGTGTATTTGATTTCATCAATCAGGAATATTTCTTCACACCAACTGGGAGGGTACCCCTGTCAAACACCTTCGTTTAATACTTTGATGTTCTGACCTTATTACCTATCTTAAATTTTGGTTTCTGTTTTAGTTTTTCTATATCATTACAAAGATTTAAGTAAACAAGGCCCTCATTCTTTTTGATGGATACATCTACAGGTTTCAGTTTTATCGAACTGTGCCTAGTGTTATTGTACTCTTTTACCAGTTTGGGTAGCACATCAAGATACTGTGTTTTATCTTGGACTGTAAATTACTTCCATATCTTGGTCTTGATTGTTTGATTCACAAACACTACCTTTTTCTTGATTCTCAGTGGAATACATCTGTATCCCATTTTCCTCTAACAAGCCTTTCAAGTTTTTGTTACACTGGCCTGTGAAGTATTAAAGGTAAAGCGTGCGATAGATAATTCCAGGGTAGTTTACTATGTAAAATCCAAAAATCAAACTCATTTTGTCCGGTCGGGTCAGGTTTTTGAAATGGGAAAGTTTTAAAAGAATTGTTTTAACGCATTTTAGTGCTATTTATAACCTTCAATTTTGGATTTAGTTCTTTACAAAACGCATGAATTTTATTTAACAAACTTGAGAAAATAAAGGCTATACATTCCACAAAAGCTAATCATGAATGAAGGGCTTTTAGTGACT
Organism: Morbakka virulenta; assembly: GCA_003991215.1. Lineage (NCBI taxonomy): Eukaryota > Metazoa > Cnidaria > Cubozoa > Carybdeida > Carukiidae > Morbakka > Morbakka virulenta. The sequence continues at coordinate 861,396 of RDPX01000274.1, forward strand.
TTCTTCTGTGCTAAGTAGCCACCATGTCTCCTTTCAAACAACAACAGTAGTCCGCAAGTAAGTTCACATCCCACAAAACTTGGTTGCTTTCTTTCATAACACGAATACCCTGGTGGCATTGCTCTCCCTGTTCCTCACTTAAGTCTCCACAGGTCCGAGGGAAATAGTGTAAGTGGGGCCGTAGAAAGTGCATTTTGACTGACATGTGAGCCTCTAATTGTTCAAAGTTCTTCAGAAGTTCGTAGTTTTCCTTCTCGTATTCTTCACTCTACTTGTTTCCAAGAAAGGTTGTAATTATTGACTTAAGTGACAGTCGAGCAGACAGCTCAGATGCACTCTGCGCATCGTCGAACATTGAGTCCTTCATGAGTTTCAGTATCTGAGGCCTAACAAAAATGCCAGCCTTACGTTTTTCACAGCTTATCTGAGGAAACTTTTGCTTAAGGAAAGTAAAGCCTCTGCCTTCCATTCCCTTTACAAAGCTCTTCGTAGGTCCTAGTTTGATATGTAAGGGTGGAAGTAACATCTTGTTTGGTTCAACAAGAAGGCGAGACTGAACATTGTGCAAACTAGATTTCAAACTCTGTCTTGTCAGCCATTTTTGTCTGATAAAATGTTGATCATCAGTACGACTATCCCACAAACACAGAAAACATGGATACTCTCTGTACCCATCATGTAGTTCTAAAACCAATCAAACAACCTGAGATTTCCACAGATCAACTAACCATGGTCATCATCACCCTTGGGCAAGGTGTAGTACCTGTTATGCCTCCCTCGTCAGGATCACGATTAAGACGTTGGCAGTAGGACGTCAGATGACTTTCTGAGGTGGAAGAACTCTCAAGTTTGAGTCAACGGCTTGGATTGACGCATCGGCTAGGCTGATGATCCGTCATGGCACGGACAATGGCTAGGCGACAAAGACTATTTACAACATAGCACTGCGCCTGCAGAAAGTAATGGCAGCCTACTGCAGAGGTTACTCATCTGCCTACAACCCTATACATCATGAATCAATACACAAATGATAACACTTTACCTTTTGATATNGATAGTTCATAGCAGGCAGCAACTGATCCAAGCTGTGTTGGGTTACTTTCATTTGCACAGAATAAGCAATTGGCATTGAAGATTATTTATTTCCATTATGAAGGAGGACTGCCTTGAGACTTCTACTGGAAGAGTCGATAATAAGTCTTCATTCCAAATCAACATAGCCCATTCCCATTGATTTCATCAAATCAACAATGCTGTTGCAGTAAACCAACGACGAGCCTTTCTTGGTTGCGAAGAACTGTCTGAGTTCTCTTTCATGCTCTCGATACCGCTAGATAGTTGTTTCAGATGCCAGAAAATTGTTCTCACAGAGACCAGATCCCAGAAGCTGTGCCACTTTCTCTGAGAGGTTTAGATCTTGCGTCAGGTCATTGGGATCTACTTATGTTAGAGGCACTGGCTGGTCATTTTCTTCTGGCATGTATTCCTCACCCTCTGTTCTGTCATATGTATTATCAGATTTAGATTCAGAGCTAGATTCCATTACAACATCTGGCTCAGAAATAGGTAGTTCTAGATCATGAAGGATTGGTCTTAAGGTAGACGGAACATCAGGATACTAAGCAGAATGCTTGTTCTTCCAATTGATTTCTTGAAGATTTGTCACATGATGTTTACCCTCTCTCCACACGATAGAAACAACAAATGGCATACTTTTTCATTTGTTAATTTTCCAATCACCCAAGTTCTCAACACATGTTTTCCAGCTCACATGGGATGCAAATGGCTTATCCTGGTTTCCAAGCACTCTAAAGTAAGCATTATATCCCCTCTTCACAAAATCAGTTGTTTTTCCAAGGAGACCAGGAAGAATAATATTACCACATATATAGGAGAAGCTGTTAGGATGGTTAAAACATTTCCGATCCATTCTTTCTTGATCTAAAATACGTAATAGAAACACTTCATCTGTTCCTTGCTATTTCAAGTCTCGTCGACTGGAGTGCAGCTCTGCTAAACAATGAATGACCATTCAGGTGTAAACAGAAAAAGTTGCAATTTCCTAAAGTTAAAGACAGTTGCAGTTTTGATGTCAGATTAAGGCTGCTCCAGTTTCGTTTTCTATATAAAAACAAAGATAGGACTAGCAGCAGCCTTGTTTTTCTTAAACTCGTACTATTCAAGGGTCAAAACGTGCACTAAGCATATCTCAAAAACTTCGAATTCCATTTACTAAAATGCTGCATTTCCACTAATTCAGAACACCATATTTCATCAACATGATTCACAATAACAATCCCTGGAGTAAAATTTCTTTTTATAGGTTTATGACGTTTGTCAGCTAATTTCTCTTCCGTGGACGGCTTTTTACATCTAAACTAAGTTTAGCCTTAGTAGCAAATTGAGTTTCGGGAAACAGCGTATTCTCGTTGTCTTTCTGTCCATGGAATTGCATTTTACTTTATCAGTTTTATTAGCGCATACACTACAATCTACATCGTGTTGCATGCTTACAGCAGCTGTTTTCCCTTTCAGTTGTTGATAAATTTCTAAAATACTACCAGCCTTATTTCATTAACTCGTTTCTCGTATTACAAAACCCTTTTTTGTCCTATTTTCAAATCTGTTTATGAATAATGGGTATGCGGGCCAGGAGGCCTTAGGAAGTGAACGATCCTACCCGACAATGCATAGTTACAGGTCACCCTTGGGCAAGGTGTAGTACCTGTTATGCCTCCCTCGTCAGGGTCACGATTAAGACGTTGGCAGTAGGACGTCGGATGACTTTCTGAGGTGGAAGAACTCTCAAGTTGGAGTCAACGGCTTGGATTGACGCATCGGCTAGGCTGATGATCCGTCATGGCACGGACAATGGCTAGGCGACAAAGACTATTTACAACATAGCACTGCGCCTGCAGAAAGTAATGGCAGCCTACTGCAGAGGTTACTCATCTGCCTACAACCCTATACATCATGAATCAATACACAAATGATAACACTTTACCTTTTGATATTGGGCCCCCCAGGGTGTCACTGGATAGTACTATTGGGGAAGTGGTATCCTCTGGGAGAAAACCTGTTCGGTATGAAGCCTCTAGGCCAAAGCCTATCACTGGAAGCTTGGTGGCTGATGTGACCAGTATTATCGGACAGAGTCGAGACCAATTCAATAACAAACGGAAAAAACAGAAAGTCCTAAAGTTTGGAACATGGAACATTCGCACAATGAAACAACAAGGCAAGCTACATTTACTTGTCCGTGAATTGAAAACACTTGACATCGGTGTTTGCGGACTGTGCGAAGTGAGATGTATAGGAGAGGGACATTTCACATACGACGACTCTATTATCGTATACAGTGGTGGAAAAGGTGGTCAACGAGGAGTAGCAGTCATCCTAGCGAAGAAAATGAAGAACAGCCTCCAAAGCTACAATGCCATTTCGGACAGAATACTCGTAGTAAAACTCAACACGAGGCCACAGCCAACAGTTATAATCCAAGGGTATGCACCAACCCTCAACCATGATGAGTCTGAACATGAAGACTTCTATGAGACGCTGCAGGCTATCACAGAAAGCGTGAAAAGCCATGAAGTTTGTTTGATAATGGGAGATTTTAATGCCAAGATCGGAGAGACCCAAGACCTCGACCATGGAGTTGGACCTTACGGTTTAGAAGAGCGGAACGAAAATGGGGATAGATTGGCAGAATTTTGCAAAGTAAACAACCTTGTGATAACCAATACATTGTTCAATCATCATAAGCGACAGAGCTACACCTGGATTTCGCCAGACACTCAAGCTAGAAATCAGATTGACTTCATCCTGATCAACCAACATATGAAGACAAATGTTCTGGACTTAAAGGCACTACCTGGAGCCGATGCAGATTCTGATCACCATCTAGTCGTTGCTAAAATACGAATAAAAGCACATAACAAGAAAATTAAACATTTGGCAAAGAAATATGCAGTAGAGAGACTAGAAGTTGGTGAAAATCGACAAGCCTACCAAATAGAGACAGAAAATAGGTTTGAAGCCCTTCTAGACACTATTACAGAAAAGCAAACGCCAAATGAACTGCTAGGGTGCATGGAAAAGATCTGGAAAGAATCAGCAGAAAAGGCATTGGTTACAGACGAAGGAAAAAAGAAAAACCATGGATCACAAAGGAAACCCTTGATCTGGCGGATGACAAGAAGCAAGCAAAAGCTAAACCTCACAACAGAGAAGAATACACCAGGCTCAAAAGGGAACTCCAAAGAAAAATCAGAAAAGACAAGCAAGAGTGGATAAAAGCTGAGTGCCAAAAGATCACTGAAAATGATAGACTAAACAAATCGAAAAAACTATTCCAGCAATTAAAAAGAGTAAAACAAAGAGTCTTTCAACCAAAGCAAATGGCAATAAATGATGAAAATGGAAGAACGCTAACAACCCCAGAATCAGTGCTGACGCGTTGGAAACAGTATGGAGAATGCCTTTTCGCGAAGCCGGACGCAGATATTGAAGAATACTCAGAAGCAGATGCAGAGAAAGAGCCGCCACCTTTAATAAGTGAAGTAGAGGGGGATCTGAAAAAGCTACAAAATGGAAAATCACCAGTTATGGACAACATCCCAGCAGAACGTTTTAAAAATAGCGGTTACTTTGGATTACGTGCTATTCACCAGCTCTGCACAAAAATATGGATCACAAACAAATGCCAGATGGGTGGAAAAGACAAGAATTTGTGATGTTGTACAAGTCAGGTAGTCCCAAAGACTGCTCGAATTACCAAACCATTGCGCTTATAAGGCACCTGAGCAAAGTACTTTTAATAGTCATTCTGAACCGCATCAAAAGGAAGATAGAACTTGAGTTACCTTATGAACAAGCCGGATACTGCACCAACAGGAGTACATGTGACATGCTTGCATGCTTACAAATGCTTATAGAGAAAACTGTCGCCGAAGCAGGCGATTTACACCTTATTTTCATAGACCATAGTAAAGCTTTTGATAGCGTGAGCCAAAATCAACTGTTCAATATCATGAATCAGATGGGATTTCCTGGTCATATAATCAATCTACTCAAGTCCCTCTATACAAATCAAACCGCTGTCATTCGATGGAATAACTCGCACATTGAACAGTTATATCTTATCAAAGGGGTTTGTCAGGGTTGGATCTTGTCACCATATCTTTTTGATATCTATACGGAACAAGTAATGAGAGAAGCGGACATCTCAGATTATGGAGTAGTAGCAAGAGGCAAACAAATATCAAATTTGCGGTTTGCAGACGATACAGTCTTGATGGACGAGAGAAAAGAAGGCATAAATGAGCTTGTAAGTCGAGTTAATATAGCCGGAGAAAGAAGAATGCTAAAAATAAACGCGAGAAAGACTAAAGAAATGACCATTGAAAATAATGCTACATCCTATGAAGTAGCAGGGAATGCTATTGAGAAAGTAGATCAGTTTAAGTATCTGGGATCCATTAAGACAAGAGATGTAAAGGTGTGTGCAGCAATGGCAAAAGCAAAGACAACAAAGCTCATCAACGTCTGGAAAGATCACCTCTGGATCTGAAGGTGAAACTAGTGAAAACCCTGATATGGCCCGTATTAAGATATGGCTGTGAAGGATGGACAATCAGGAAGACGGAAGAAAACAAAATTAATTCGACTGAAATGTGGATATATCGCAGAATTCTAAGAATCCCGTGGACACAGCGGCGCACAAATGAAAGTGTTCTTCAACAGCTGGGAGTAAAGAGAGAGCTTTTCGGAAGAATAGTAGAAAGAAAGCTCGCCTTTTTTGGACACCAAATGAGGCATCCAAACTTGGGTTTGTTCCACAACATACTACACCATCAGCCTACAAAAAGAAAACGAGGCAGACCACGAACAAGCTGGAAGTCAAATATAGGATCGTGGCTGAACACTGATCTAACAACGGCAGGCAGAAAGACAACAGATAGAGATGAGTTTAGATCATGGTGTAAAAGGGCTCGTAAACTTCACTCTAAAGGATGAGGAAACGACGACGACGACGTTTATGAATATCAACTGAACGACCTTGCCTTTGCTTTACGAACTTACTCTTCTTGGACTTACAAACAGATCATGTAGACTGAAGCATCAATTTACCGCTAACAGTCCTTTCATAACTTTCATCTATAGATGTCAGCATTTTACGTTTTACGGCAGCATTTTACACAACTGCTTGCCATATATATGTGCTTATACAATTTCACCAAGGTTTTTCCATGATCTATGACATTCTCTTTAGCAATTAGATAACATTGGTTCTTTGTTGGTGGTGAATATTTAAAGCCATGACAGCAAGTTTCGCTCGATTTTTGTGAAACATAATAACTCTGATTGGTGATATATTATGATGTCTTCCATCAGTGAAATGAGTAGCTATTTTGCTTAAAACCTTTTCTGGAGCATTGATAATATCGTTGAATAGAGCAACCTTACTATTCTCCTTTGGATATTCTGATGTATCAAGTACTTCATAGCGTCCTTTAATTTCTAATAGATTGTAATCAACCTTTAAGGAAATCTCAGCCATCAATGTTTGTTTAAACTTGTATCTTGGTGCAGATTTGGTGTATAGAGTACTATTTTATCATAATAAACAAGAGGCGCTAGCAGATGCGAAATAGTATTAGTCTTCCAGCATTGGGATGCTCTGGAAGCTAGCAATCGATATTTTTCATTTAAGAAGTCATTTAGCCTCCTTTTTATGTCTTCTTTTCCATTACAATCGTAATGTGGTATTTGTAATTTGGCAGTTACATAGTGTACATAAATTTGTGATAATAACTGCATTTTAACACTTATCTTTATAAATAACTGCGTTTTATACACTTCAATCACAAGATGCGCACTTATATTTATGAATAACTGCATTTTTAACCTTTATGTAATGTATTATTGTAATGGATTTCAGTAATCGCAAAGAGAGGATAGAGAAAAATCTTTAAATTGAAGCTATGAAATGTAGGATCAGAAATGAAGTTAGAAGTCATGAAGATGTGGTTGAAGATAGACAATTCAAAAATGAAGAAATGTTTAAACCAGTCATAGATTCTCAATATGAGATAAAAGAATCGATAAACAAAGGCAAGAAAAATTAATTTAAGAGTTGATAAGGGGTCAAATAGCTATCACCAGCAAACTAGAAGAAATCATTTTTTATAATCAATTACATAATCAATCACCAGATACTCATGGGAAAAAGACATGACTACTTTTAGATTATAAATCTAGCGTGTTATTGAAACCTAGTACGTCAGTGAAGCAAACAATTTTTTCTAAATCAAGGGTTTAATAAGGAAGAGATTAATACATTGGTAGATAAATATGAATTAACAATACCTTAAGATTTAGTTAAAGGTGAACATGAGTATGAAATTTAGGATATGCTAACTAAAGCAAAAAAAAGCTCCCCAAAATCCCAAAAAGCAATTAAGTAACAAGAAGGGTAGACTGTCGAATAGTAAAAATTAAAAAGTTATAAACAAAGAAAATATAGAAGCAATCGATAAAAAGTTTAATTTACTTCCAAAATATATATACGGAGTTAAAATCCTTCCTAAAGGAAATAAACCCAATCAGTAAAGGTACACAGAGGTACAAGCCTGGCAAGCTTAAGAAACCAATAAATGAGTACTTGGTTGAAGCTCATAAGGATGGTAAAATTGTTTACGGAGACAAGAAGACACTTGTCGATCTGCTAACAAAAGGGTTTGGTCCAAAGAAGAAGTTTATGAGTCGAGCTGCTAAATATTCGATAACCTAAATAAGCTAAGTTGTATGCTGAAGCATAAATCTTCTCGTAAATCGAAACTGCTAGGTAGATTAATCTACTACAGCACTCCAGCCGATCTAGTGAAATGTCTTGGCTTGCCCAGTGCTTCTCCATGAGCTGGAAATAGTAATCAAGCGCTTGTTAATGAATCATGGATAATTATCAATAAATTACTGGAAATTAATGAAATATTCAAGGGACAATATAATTTGTATATTAAATGATTTTAAATGTAAGGTATTATATAATATGGATTTTCAGTTATTTTTAACATCAACTTCTGGTCAAAAGAGTAGTAAATCTCACGATTTTTTAATCCAGCACAATCCAAAAATTGTTCTCTACCAAAACAAAGGGTATTGTAGTATTTTCATTAAGGTTTGTATTGAAAATTTTGTGCCTCGTCGTCGATACCAGCCAAGTTATATTATCCTCCCTAGTTCTCTCTATTTAAAAGCTTTTTTGGTTGCACCGTTGGTGCGGCTGTAGATGCCATTGTTAAAATTAGAGCATTGTCTTGCTTAGATTGCAATTCTTGATAACAACAAATTTCCTTGCACAAGTCTCACCTTCTCCAACTTTCTCTGCAATTGCTGAAATATTCATGTAAGCATCTGAAGTCACAGTGTTATCAAAAGTAGACCAAGGGATAACTGCCTAGAAAAAGTGCAATGACAATGTCTGCATTAATTTAAAACGATCAGCTACAAAGCCTTCTTTAAGAATATAAGCAGTCTACACTTAAACATGATACTCACTATTGAGAAATAAAAAGAAAGACAACTATACTTTCTTGATGTGCTGGTATAGAGACAAACCAACTGTACTATTTCTAGAGCCATCTGCAAGAAACCAACTCACACTGACTGGTGCCTCAATAATACATCCCATTCTTCAGCTTCAGTCTGTAATAGTGTTAGCACCACCCTCTTTTAAAGAGCAAGAAGTACTCTTCCAAATCCAGACAACCTTAGAAAGGAAGAAAGCGACCTTTAGAAGCTTAGTCATATCAATGGATATCACACTAAGTTTATCCAGAGGCCCTTGCCCAGAAACACTGGGCTCAATCTTCATGAAGCACAGAATCGTTTAAAATGGATATTCTTATCCTATACAAAGAACACCAGTGAGCACCTAAGAAGAACTCTAAGAGGACACTACCCAGTGTGAAATTTGTTAAAAAATGTGACACTAAAAGAATGAAATAGCTGAATGTTGCTGGGTACATAATTACACCTATGAATGAGAATAACAGATGATAGATAAGGAAGTCAATACAAAAACAAAGAAAATAAAACAAAATCCATTCCCCAAGGCACAGTAATCATATCAGGGCTCATCTTTTGGACTTCTTGAAAAGATGGCTCACCTGGGATTTGGTCTAGAAAGTTTAGGTACCCTTTTTGATAAGTCCTAGCGCTCCGACTACTACAGGTAAGATTTTTGTTTTCAAGTGCCACATTTTCTCAAATTCAATTTCAAGATCTTTATACTTGCTAAGCTTTTCAAAAACCTTTGATATGGCTTCCAGCACTATGCCAAAAACCCTATTACAAGCAAAACATAAGTATTTTGCCTCACTCCTAAAAAAAACCGACCCCTATCGCTACCTAGGTCTGCACTGTGGAAGTACAAAGGAGGAGTACCTAATCAATTTAGTAGCTCAGAAAAAGCGACTTATGGTTTTTAAAAGCTTCTATACTTATAAGATAATTTAGTTGAGATTTCTTATATTTATGGAAACGTTCTTAATGGACCGTTTTCTTGGCAAACAGGTAAGGATAAAATGAATTAACCGTACAACATGTATTTTATTAAAAGGTAGGGCAATTCTTCGGCGCATAATAGGTTTAAATTTCAATTGCATTTATCCCACAGATATAATAACGAGAGTTAAATATCCATAGTACATTATCTTTTTAATTTTTGCAATAATTTTGCAAATGGAAAGGAGAAGCTATGAATCCCCTAACTGCTTTACCTATAGGAAAAAGAGCAAAGTTATTACAAAGAAGACAAGTCAATTAATGCTGCAACAATATTTTTTCCTGATGCAAAATCATAACAGGACCATGGTATAGTAATACATACAACAAAGTTGATATTTGAACAGTTTTAATTATTTTAAGAAACGATAAATAGATGCAATGTTAGGATCTCCGTCATGTCTTGCAAACTGCCACCAATTGCTTGGTATGAATAACAAATCACCTAAAAAATGGAATAATGAAAGTAACGGGTTAAAAATTTAAACCCGTTAACTTTACCGTTACTTTAACTAAAATATTAATAGTTCCTACTTAATATGAGTATGCAGCTTTTTAGATTCTTTTGGATTAAGCTGACGTTTTTGTAACATTTGTATGATGAAATAAAGCTCTAGACTTTAGTGACACGCACAGAGATGTATATATATATATATATATATATATATAGAGATATAGTAAGCTGGAAAGAATAAAAAAACTACACTGTTCATTTCGACAAGCCTGTTTCGTTATTTTACTCACTCGTCAGGAAATGTACAAATAAAAATATTCCAGTAGCGCTTTATACATCTTATTCACAACTGGTGTTGGTACGCTTAAGTGTTCATTAACAAAAGTTTTTTTCCTATAGCGGCAAGAAGATACAAGTTCGTTTCTTTTGTTCAAAGTGGCTAAAGCCATTTTGTTTAAAGTGACTTGCCACCATAGAAAAAAACTTTTGTTAATGAACACTTAAGCGTACCAACATCAGTTGTAAATACAGTCACTACCAAAAGTTTAAGACCACTCTTAATTTTGACTCTGAAATGACACAACTGATTATATATCTATATTAAAACTGATTTTTTGTGGATAATATTTCCTTTACACACAAATCTCATATTTTTTTAGTATCTTTTGATTAAATTTTCATCCATATTGATAGTTGTTTCCTTGATATTCAGTATTTGGTGGGTCCACCGCCACTTTTAATTATTGCCTGCATGCGTCTTGGCATACTGTGTACTAGATTTCTGCAGTATTCCTGCGAGATTTCTTTCACCCACACTCCTTTTATCGCTTCCACAAGGNTAAATCTCTTTTATTACGCTCTGCATTTATGTATCGAGCACTCTAATACGGTTAACCGAATCGAAAGTACTATATATATATATAAATATATATATATATAAGTACATGTGTCCTATAAAGCTTGGGTAATAGAAAAGTACATCTGCAGACATCACCATAAGACCTGCAGAAATTCCCATACAGAAGAAGAATAATCCGTCAAACTTCTCATCTACTCTGTCGGCAAAAAAGACAAAACCAGTACAATAAATATAGGCAACTTGAACCAAATGTTATGGTAATGTTATGACAATACAGACTTCATTTGACTGTGTTATAAAGTAATATAACCATTGCTCTATTTAATGATTTTCAGAAGTGACGTCAATTTAAGGCTAGTTTATATTACTATGGTTGAATTATAAATTTATCTGACGCATATTTAATTTTGATTTTTCGGACGTGCAAGGAGGAAATTTCTTTGGCGTCGATGATAGTCCTTATGTAGATGTTTTTCCAACATGCAGAGTGGAAAGGGAAACCGATCGTTGTAAAATAAAGCAGGATGGGCCCATAGAATCCCCTTGTTTTTACATTTGAAAAACTGCTTACTCTTAGGAATTGCATTTGTGTAACGAAAGAATATAAAGTATGTTTTAAAACGTGCACGTACTGATTGTTATTACAAAACAAAGATGTTAGTTTGTATTAAATTGCATTTTTATAAATAAAGAGCAATCTGTTGCTTTATTTATGGAGAAAGGATTGTTCGGAGTTGGAACTAAATGAAGGACAGAAGATTCAAGTTTGTCTTCTGAAAATATAGCAGGTATTTTCGATATTACTTTTGAAAATATAATAATTTTATCTAAATTTTAAGATCAAATATTGAAATACTAGATAGCACAAGATCTGTTTGCCTTTACGGTATTACAATAAAAGCAATTCTTTCAAAGGAGAATTTTTATGGATTTGATGAAACATGTTCATACTTTAAGAGATCAGAATTCTTCTTTTATCCCTTTTATTCTGTTTTGATCCCAGTGCAGATTGAGCTGCCAAATTGTACCTAGCACTTCGTAAAAGCCAAGTTAGACAGATATCAGAGAATGTTTATTTACTGCCTAAATTGAACATAGCCTGTGTGGAAGCTCCCCAGAAAAGTTCTGCCTTTTCTTTTTCTTTACACGGTCATTGCACAGAAAAATACCAAGTGCTGAATCCTGCTTTAGTTAAGATTGAAAATCCTTTTAAGTATCTTAGGATATCTAATTCTCCATAAATATTTGGCAGGCTCTGTTTTTTAACTATTTCGGCACATTATATATTGCATCAGTCGATAGCGCAAAGGCGAAATTTTCTTTGACATTTTGCTTGAAAATTATGGATAGAAACTAGCATAAAAGCCAAATATTGGTTTTATACCAAAACGTGAACATTGAACAGGAAACCAACTCTATGAGGTCTTAATTTGCATGGTAAATGGCCAGAGGTTTTGAATTTCTTCATTCTTGAATTCAGTGAATCGATTGTTCATACGCCATTAATACCTGAGAAGAATGATTTCTTACCATATAATACGACAGATGACTGGGAAAATATTTTACACGAGAAATACGAAAAGTTAATTAGTAAAAAGGAACAGTGGTTTGGGAGATTGCAGGAGAAGTTAGATAGAATACAAGAAGGAATACTAAATGTATTGAGATGTAGGAAGTAGCTCTCAATATATCTCAATAATAGCTCTCAATAAATGCATGTATTACATTTTAGAAATAAGACAATTTTAACCATTATTTACAGGAGCAATTTACAGAGAAATTAAAAGAGACAATACATATCGACCGGAAGAATATACAGTAATTACCTAATTAGGCTCTCAGAACACAAACGGATTCTGGACATAGAAAACAAACCATTAGAACTTGATATAAAATAATGTTTCTCTCTCTATTTCTCATGAATATTATTCTTATTAAATGTTAAATGCTTAGAGATTGAGTATTTTAATATGTCGTTTTTTAACTGATTAACAATTTCTATATCAAAAGTGAGCATCGTAAAACGCAAGGAGAGTACCAGTTCACTGTTTGCGTTGAAGAGAACTTGTTGTTAAAAACAGAATGAAATTGGAATACACTGGGGGTATAATAGTTCTGATCACAGTGACTTTTAAGTATCATTGGCTGACCAGTTGGGGTGTTATTGGCTAGCCTAGATTTTGAAATAGTACCTATTGTGAAAAATAATTTTCCCTTTGGTGAAATACTGAGTCCTGTTCCTGAAAAATACCACATATTTTTTATTATATACAATTTGTTTCCAATTGACATAGAATTATAAATACCTGAAATGAATTTTCAGGTATTTATATGTACACTTGTTATCCGAAAAAATTAAAAATTCTTCTCGTTTCCAAGTATTTAAATTTATATCTGGTTGTCAAGGTTAAGGCTGAACTCAAAATAGTTATATAGACATACCTGGACTTAAAGTCACCTCATACTGTGGAATTTGCTGAAGCCATGGAAAGGAAGATACGTTGATTTTCAACGGATCAAAAGTAGAACTCGCATGCCCAATTTCATTGGTTAGGCCACACAGTTCAAAGTGATAACGTTTGTCGTACATTGTTATGATCTTACTTCCGGTATGTAGTATCAGTAGTCGATTGATGGGCTCTTTGTTCAGAAAAGGATTATATTTCAAATTATGAAAAACAAGATTTGTAAGAACAATGCCCGCCTGTAAAGGTCCTCCTAAAAAATAATTAGGAGGCTGCAGATCAGAATAAAACGATGAATCCCAATCAATCCAGCTGTCCACAGCCAGTTTCTTTGAACGATATTGCATCAAAAAGTCAGAGAACATCATCAGCTGGACAAATTCATCCTCCGTGGCACCTTTTTCATATAATTCAATAGATTCTACAGTCACTATATTCAATCCATGATGCTTATCTAAGTATGATAAGTTGCCCCAAAATACTGTTGCTGGCCAGTTAACTGCCAAACCACGGACAACCAATGGCTTTGAAGGTTTTACAAAATTGTTGTAGAAATAATCTCCATTAGGACAAAGTTTTTCCTCTGGAATATCCTGCTTTGATTGAACAAGCTCCCAAATGGTTGAATATGAAACTATAAAAATAAACAAATAACAAACATGATTATGCATCTTATCACATTTCCTTTAATAAATTTTCTTTACATGAAGGAGCAGATTAAGAACTACTGCATAAGAGAAACATCGACGCCAGTATCTTTCTTTCATTAAATGACTAGATTTATTGCTTTATATGCCCTTTTTTCACTATATTATGCTCTCTTTTAACTCACATAACTTTACAGAAGGTTTTCCTGTACAATTCTCATTAGAATGTTTTTATGCATTCTAAAACGTGCATCAATTTAAGAGGAATTATGTTCAGCTGGATAAAGAAAAAGTATAGGATAGAACTGCTTAACAAATGAACTCAAATCAATTTGTAACATCGTCTTTGAGGATTGGGTTGGAAGCTGTCCTTTCAAGCATCTAGGCATGGATCGAATTTACATCAATTGAGTTTTGGGGAGTTTTTCAGTTCCAAAAGTCTTCATCAATACTAAATGTTTTTACCTACTTACAAGATACCTTCAATTGAATAGATATAAGATAACTTCAAAATTGATTTGTTATCATCAACACAAATCTTTATAAATGTTTTGTAGTTGGAAAATTTGCCTTTTACTTCAGAATTACTCCTCACCTTTTTACTTTGCTAAAGAAGTATATTTAAGTATTTCAAAGGCTCGACATTTTAAAAAAGATTTTGAGAGTATACTGTAGATGCAGAAATATTTGCTCAAAGCAAAATTTGCGATGGGGAGGCAAAGTTAAAATTGGCTCGTATTAATATTTGCGACCAGCGACCAGCAGCCAAATTAATAGTCAGTCAGTCACAAACATAAACTTGCTTGATTTTCATTGATATATTGGGCTCAGCCTGATTATATTTTTTTATGTAAATGACACAGTGTTTCCGCGAATTTGCATAAAAGGCACATGTACATGTAAACAAAGGCATTGGAGAAATGAATGATACTTTTACACAGTTTCCCTTGACATGTTTTATTGATAAACATGCTTCAACACAGATACACAACCATAGTGCTAGATTCTAGGTACAATTAGCTGTAAAGTACTAGTAAATGCTTTCATCTGACATTGATTTACTCTCTTTTAAGAATTCCTTTAATGCCACATTTTTCCCAGCCCAGTTCAATGATCTTTGGCCTGGATCTCAAGTGGTCTATGTCCATGTGCTCCTTCATCCCATTTTAATGTTATTTTCTAGAGATCACAGACGTTTTTGTAACTTGAAAGGTACAAATCTTACTGCCACTCTTCAACCTTCTTTAGCTATTATCATGGGAAGGGTTCATAGAGCTGTTTCTGCTGGAATGAGCTGTATGTTGCATCTCGTGTGACCAGTTTCTCTCACTTTCCTTATCCTTATGCAGTTGTTGCTCCTCGTTGTAATAGAGCTTTCTATAAATAAATTTTCCTGGGACAGCTATATTGTGACTTTTTGGCTTCTGAGTGCTTCCTCTAGCATAAATAATATTTTATGGTCAACTTCTCTTCCTTGGCCAAACCGTAATATTTATGTCTTTCCTTTTTAGATTCCATACATTTTGTAGCTTTATGTCTTGTTAATCATAAAGAAATTGAAGAAAACGTATAGTTCAGTATATTCTAATTATGAAGTAGAGCATAGTTATACTGGCAATCTTTGGCTGCATATAGCACCCAGCAATCCACTCAGGTGATTTCAACTGTCTTCATACAGCTTGGGGTTATTCGGATGGTGATGCTCTTTATGATTGATTCTGCACATTCTATATTAAGTTGATTTTCGATCATAATGAACCAAAGACGTTTCATTCTGGTGCATGGGACACGTACACGAATCCAGATCTTACTTTCTTCACACATGATGTCAACAGTTCTCTGCCTCATCTCGTACACACTGTTTTGGGTAACTTTCTAAAATCTCAACATCGACCAACAATCATCCAGCACCCGGATTTCACATCGTCACTACCTAGATGGAGTTTCAACAAAGCCGACTGGGATAGATTTGAGAACGCAATTAGAAATATGTGTGGCGATCTTCCACCTTTAGAATCTGATTTAAATTTCTGTTACACAGCATTCCGGAGGAAACTCTGGAAAATAGCTAAAGATACAATTCCAAGATGCTTTCGAAAGAACTTCATTCTTCAATGGGATGCCAGATGCAATGAACTTGCTTCTTAGCATGAAAAAAGGCAGTCCCCTGAGGAAAAGTTGTCTTCAGCAAACTGTCTTATCGAACATCTTAATACTAAATGGAAAGAACAATGGAACGCCACTGTTAAAGGCATCAATATGAAACGGTCCAGTCAAAAAACATGGTCAACTATTAACAAACTAACTGACCGAAAAAACGTCATCTCAAATCCGAATTCGACTAGTCCAAACGCAAGTGTTTTATGTCTTCTTAACAACGGGAAGTACAAAAACAACCTTTATCCTGAATTCTTTCTTCATATCCATCAGAACTGCATTCAATGACCACGCTCTTTCTTCAATGTTTGTCAGCATACAAAGAAATACCCAAATTATGGAAACTTGCAAAAGTGGTTGCTGTACTTAAACCCAAGAAACCACCAAATACTCCTGGCAGTTGCAGACCAGTAAGTCTGCTATGTGTTCCCTCTAAGCTTTAAAAAGGTTACTTTACAATCGCATCCAACCAATCGCTGAAACGATCTTACTTGTCTTACTTATAGAGGATATCGATTGTGTTTTTGACAAGAAATTTAAGCCAGGAGTTGTATTTGTTGACCTTTCTGCTGCCTATGACACTGTGTGGCACCATGGGCTCACACTGAAATTCTTGAGAACGATACCAAGCAAGGAAATAGTTCGTATCATTATGACTATGACATCACAGCGACCCTTTCATGCACATGTTGGTGCAATACAATCATACTTAACTAATGGTGTACTACAAGGTTCAGTCATTGCTCCATTACTTTTTAACCTGTACACACACGATATTCCCCCACCTATCAGTAAAAGATACATCTATGCTAACGATTTATCCCTTACAACTTGTTATAAGAAGTTTGATGTAATTGAAAGAGCATTATCACGAGATATGGAAATCATCATTCTTCCTAGTATCTGCGGTATTGAACCTCCACATTCTTGAAAAACTTGGTCGCATACCCACTTACAAACAATAGGTTGAAGAGCAGAGTTCCACTTTCAAATCGCATGCACCTTTCAGCTTTCACCATAAACGATAAAAAATCTGTCAACTCTTGGGCTGCTGATGTGTGAAAACAGCGATGGAGTAATACAGACCAACAGCTTTCCCAATTTATTTCTGAACCTGTGGTGAAACCTCCAGGACATGACCTGAAGCGTGAACAATGGGTGCTCTTAAATCGTTTACGACCTGGAAGCAGGCAATAAGACGATTTCATGGATAGAATTGGTCTGAGGGACAATCCATTTGAGGTGAAATTAAATCCCATCAACAAGTATTGGTTTGCCAAATAATAGGTATTCGAGGTGATATCAAAACCGTTGATAAGGACTTCCGTTTGTGGCTCAGTGACAATGTCTGAGATATTTAGCGTTGTTCGTTCCCATATATATATATAACCAGATACACGAGTAAGAAAAACTCTTTTTCGGTCAGCCCAGTGTAACATTGGGTTGGATAATTTGGTGCCCTAACTCTGCATTGGAAAATAACGGATGATGTTCTACACTTCCCTTTCAGTGGACAATTTGCATTGATTCTGCAACTGGACGGAGGAATTTCTGCTGTAGCACGTGACTTAATTTTCTTGTTGTGAGAATTGATGATGGAACGTATGTTTTCTGTACAGCTATAGCTGACTTTTCAATTGTTCTTAGTAAAAAAATTTCGGAGGTTGTTTTCATTCCTAAAGTGTTTATCAATAAGGTTCAAGGTTAATGGAGAGGATTATCAACATGCTGCTGTCATGATATCTGAAAAAAAAAGTCCGTAATACAAAAAATCATGGATTCAGGCAGTACAGATCCACTGTGGACCATGTCACATTTGTTTCCCAAGAAATTGAAGACTCTATGCAAGACAAGAAACACCTTTTGGCAGTGTGCATAAACCTGGAGAAGACTTTGAAAAAATATGAAAGAAAGGCCTGGAGTTAAAGCTGCAGCAGAGTGGAGTCAGAGGGTGCATTTACGGATGGATCTGCCAGTAACTTACCAACAGGAAAGCACAGGTACAGAAACAACTGCAAGGGAGCAGAAAGAAGACGTTAAAGGAAGGAATCCGATAATATGAAGTCCTGTGTCCGACTTTGTGAATGACATCCTCAAGGACATTCCGAGGTTGATCCACTATTCTATCTACGCCAAAGACCTGGTCATCTGGTGTTCAGCAGACTACTTGACTACAGTACTATATGCATGCAGGGGTCGCTTAAGAAGATTAAAGACTGGACATAGAAATGGCTGCTGTCCCCGTATGCCATAGAATGACTTATACTGTCTTTAGCCTTACGCCACAGAAGCAAGCTGTTACTCTGATTGCTGAAGGTCATACTTTACCACAGGAGTCACCAACATATCTGGAAGTAACCCTTTTTCCCAGAATGACCTAGAAAAACCAGATTGATAGATGCAGTAGTAAAGCTACACTGCGCACTTGACTCTGATAATGGAACTTCCTTGGACTACGTGGGGAGTAGACTACAATGAAATCAGATCAATTTTAGAGTATGCGATATGTATATGAAATACAACAGCAAAGTCAAGCTTTGAAAAAGTAAACAAAGTTCAAAGCCAGGATTCAAGAATCATCAAGGAAGCTATCAAGTCCCCCCCCCTCCCCCCATTAAAGCAGTGAAATCAATGACAAGACTGAAAAGCCTTGAGCACAGAAAAGACACAAAGATCCTCACACAGTTAGCTAAGTACAAGAGACTGAAGGATCACCCAAAGAGCAACTCTATCTCTGAGCCCATAAGGTGCCGCCTGAAGAGAGAGGTTCCTGCGTCAGACTAGCAGACTAAAAAGACAAGACCAAGATCTAATGAACCAAACCGTTACCCTTATCAGTATGTACATTATCATTTCACCTTAGAAGAGAGACTTCCCAAAGTTACTCCAGGAGGCATCCTCTACAGGAAATCACAGCCTGACATAAAGAAAAAGGTACTCACTCCCAGTTACATAAATAAATCGTACCCAGCACAAGAATGCAAACATATCTATATTGACGGCTCAGCGGAATATGGCACACATAGTGGTGGAGGAGGCATACAGATCAGCCTAAAGAATAGGAAAAAACCATTGACAGTCCATCATTACAGGCAATTTCTTTATCAACTACAAAGCAGAAGCTGAAGCTACGACAACTGCACAGTTATGTAAGACAGGAAAAAGGCACGAAGCAAAGTTTTCATCTTCACTGACCCCTGATGTTTTCACTATTTTCTCATGTTGGCAAGTACTCGGCTTTAGCCCTGCTGATCTTCAGTCCTATGCCATCCAGCCTACTTCTCCATTTCTCCAGCTTCTATTTTAGGTTTTCTTCTTGCTCATCATATATGACCAGATCATCCGCAAAAGCATCGACCCTGGTGTCCCCTCCTCACAATCTTCGGCTAGTACATCCATTATTGTTATGAATAATAGTGGACTTAGAGCCCATCCCTGGTGAAGCACAACCTCTATTCTAATCTCTTTTGACACCCCTGCTGTAGTAACTACTTGGGCAGCGAAATTTTCATACATATCCTTGGTGATATCTATGTACGCTTCTGGTAATTGCCTCCTTCTCAAACAATACCATAGGAGCTCTCTTGGAACTGTGTCATAAGCGTTTTCCAGATATACAAACATCATATGCAATCCCTTGTTGTATTCCCTATACTTTTCTTGCAACATGCGAAAGCAGAAAATTTAAGTAAATGTCCTAATGAATTTTAAGTTGGAGTAACTTAATACAACCAACAACATTTATTCGAGGACGTTGAAATTACTGGACCCCATTTTAAAAAATCTTCTGATAACAGTTCACTCAGCCAAAATTGAGAAATTTCCAAGGTTTTATAACTCCCACCCGTTATTTATTTTGTCAATTATTTTGAGATGGTTTAAGCCATTAAAACTGATTTCTTTAGACTTTAACCAATAACAAAATTCTAAATCGTAAAGAGAAAATTTTTACATTCTTTTGAGGACTTTTTTTATTTCAAGCGCCTTTTTCTAGAGAACCACAGGTTTGAAATCTCTGAAAATATGGAAGTGTATATCCACAAATCTTTGAAACATATGAAAACAAAGGTCATTTACTTCTGTTTCTTCTAAAATTACAAAGCTTGGATCTTGACAAAGTCGTTATTCATAATATTCTGTGTACAGTACGTACTTACTACATAATTCTGCAAGAAACAAATATAATTTACCGCCAGGGAAAGACCTACATATCGTAAGTAGTTGTCGACAGTTTAAAATTTACGACATATTTTTTGCTCTAGTACACGCTCCTCTATTACATTTTTGTTGTGAGTGTTATTACATTCTACCATGTATGTTTAAGTTTACTACCTTTCTACCTTCCTAAAAAAAAGAATGGATAAAACTCTTTCTCCCAAATTTATGTTGATGGCACATGTTTTCTTACTTTCAGTTCTTCCTAAATTTTGTAAGTCATAATAATAGTTGCTGAAAACTTGGAGTTGGGTGTCGAACCAAAATTTTCTCTCGACGAGTTCCGACCTAAAAGTAACTTCACTTTCCTTAATAAACTTAATAACGAGGAGCCAGGCAACGCAGGTTACCTTTGCAAATACATATATCTATATTTATAAAAGCCTGTGTTAATATATCTGTGCGTAGTTTGGCTGGAATCGCAGGCCATGTAACAATGAAAGATCTAACTTGATCCGTGGGATACTTTGTAACCATTCGTTAAGCCAAGGCAAACAAAAGGAAAGATAAATAAGACCTTTAGTACGAATTGGAAAAGGCTTAGCAAATCTTGATCAAGTTGGCACAGTTAGAGGTCAAGAAAAGGTTACATAATGAGACAATAGTGTGTCAACTACATTTACAGATGAAATAGGGATCGTAGGAGTTAAAGTACCTATCACGGAGACACCACTCTAATACGAACATTGCCATCCCATTTTTCTGCTCTATGAAAGCCATACAAGTTAGCTCCTTATAAAGAACGATCATCATTAAGTATAGCAAGCAGGTCACAAAAAATACATCCTGTCAAGATATAAATTTTAGATTATTCATGAGAGAAATTTTACAAGAGAGATTGATTTCAAGTATACAACATGTCGCTGCCTACCACTACAACAAGGAATGTCAGACATACTGGACATCAGTCCGCAGCCATATCCCTCTCCATTCTATAACACTGGAGTAGATTACTTTGACTCAATAACTGTAAAAATTAGAGGGAAAAACTGGAGGGAAAAATCAAATATAACATTATCAGCTGCCTCTATACCCGTGCTATTCAATTAGACGTATACTTTGAGATATAAACGCTGACCTCTTTCCAGGTTCTTAGACGTTCCACTGCACGACCTGGCCAGACAAGACATCGTATCTGACAATGCTTCAAACTTTATTGAAGCACAAAGTAAGCTTAGAAATATGGTTCAAGAGCTCAGCAGATCAGTTCTTAAAGTTCTCTACGCAAAACACTCAGATAAAACAGCGATTTTACACATCTCTAGCAGCACATCAAGGTGGAATTTTTGAAGTCAAGGAAATCTTGCACAGAAAGCCATGCAAACAGAAATTGGAAAAGAAACACTGATACCAGGGAAATTTTTTACGTACCTTTGGGAAATAGAAACCGTAATTAATTCTCGCCCACTAACTCTGTTATCATCATTTCTGAATGATGACATGTGCATTACACCAACCCACTTACTTCTTGGATGAGCAAAAGCAAAGGAACCACTGGTACCTTACAAGGAGAGATGGGATCTAAAATCTGGCGAATCCTTTTCGGCAAAAATGAATATGCTGTTATTTGGTAGCACTTACGAGTGGAAAGTAGTGCACTACGCAAAGAGACTAAGTTAAAGATGGAAGCATTGTTCTACTAAATGGACAGTATTGACGAATAGGCAAAAGGCTAATCGCTGTAGTTACGAAGATGTTTCCTGGGAAAAATAGAATTGTCCGAAGTGCTGAAGTTAAAATTTGTAATGGTTATTTGTACGATTAATTAAAATTTACCTTGCTATTGCCTCTAAGTGAAGAAAAGAATAATTAAAAGCACTTTTTCTACTACTTTCAAGGGTAGGAATATGTTACAGATACATATCGGCGTAAAGTAGCCCCAAAACAGGAGTCGTGTTGGTACATTGTCAAAGATAAAGATCAAAACTAAAAAATGAATTAAACCAGGAAAAATATGAAGCTCAAATTTAGTGGCGGAACACTTTACATAGGCTATGTTATTTTGTACGTTACAGGTCCGATACAGGGCAATCTGAATAACTTACTTAAATCGCCCTTGTCCAATATCAAATATAGACCCATAATTAAAAAGTGAATAGAAATAGGCAATGTAGAAATCTAAAACTGGTCTCCTGATAGGTTACATCTCTTCTCTCAACATAGGCGATACTATTTTCATATAACAAT
Source organism: Morbakka virulenta (assembly GCA_003991215.1). Taxonomy (NCBI): domain Eukaryota; kingdom Metazoa; phylum Cnidaria; class Cubozoa; order Carybdeida; family Carukiidae; genus Morbakka; species Morbakka virulenta. The sequence continues at coordinate 883,950 of RDPX01000274.1, forward strand.
TGGGCAAATTTAAGGATTAAAAAGGGTCTGTTTTTAAAGATAGAGCTCTACAATCTAAACATGAATTTTTAAAAAATTGTTTACGAAACCCAAAATTTTTGGTGGTGGGTCATGGCAACTTTTAAATCCGATTGTACGTATTTATCGTTAGAACAATAATGCAATGTTACTGTGATTACCTAACCAAAGCGCCTGACAGCTCTGGTTACCCCTGTGGTGGTACATATATCAACATTACAAGACGTCATACGCCATCTACGTCTAGTTGGTCACATATTACTTCTACCTACCTGAACTTCGTCACGCCAGAACAGGATTGAGACTGTTTCCCAGGTGCCATAAGCGCAAGAGAAGTCGGCCAAAAATTAGTTTGAGAAGAACTTGCCAAGAAGATCGAAAGAGAAGCTAGACAACGTAAACTGGTATGGAGAGGCTAGCGCCTGACTGTAGTAGCGAGAGGAATCTTTGGTTTAACGGTACTCAAAAACGTTCACTGAACATGATCTATATTATTTTTCAATATAACTGATGGAGCGGCTCCTATAGTATCTATTTTTCGATTAGATTGCTGGGGCAGCTGCCAGGGCCAAAGACGCGAGTTATCAAAGGTAGAGATCTGCAATTCAAAAAGAAATTTAACAAAAACTGCTAAGAGATCTCAAAAAAATGGGGGCAGATCAAGTCAGATTTCAATTTTAGGTATTTTTCATGGAAGCAATGATTCTTTGTTACTTTCACTAGTTAATGATATGCCAATGTCAGCACCAGGTATCTGATTTTGCACGATTTTACCATTAGTAAGAGTTCTTTTTACATGTAAAAGTTAAAATAAAAGATAGAATTATAGAAGTCACACAATTTATTAGATTCTGCTGACAACTGTACCATAAAATTTCTTTATTTTCTTAGTTATTTATATTTTTTAAGCGTAATAGTCAGGTTTTTTTCTCCTTTTCAGAATTTTGTTTATTCTCTCTAATGGAGATCATTTTGAATGTTTATAGACGATTCATCTAAAAATTGGTTTTAGAGCAAGGTAGCCTAACCATTGGACATACTATAAGAACTTTTCCAGTTGACATTTAACCTATATTAATGGAGGATGCATGAACTATAGAAAATTGAGACAACAAGTCCTTATACTGGGGTAGTATATACAAGCAATAAATAGAATATTTGTTCGGGTTTTTGTCAGACAGCTTTTCAAAATCCGGATAGAAAAGCTACATGAAATTCTGTAGAAACTGCTACCCGTAGGATTCATAAGAAAATTATATCATGAGTAACTAGAAAGAAAACAAGCAACCTTTATCAGCAATTCTTGAGCTATATCTTAGTAACAAAAAAGGGAAAGTAGTACAAAGTAAAAGTGATGTTTAAGACTGAGCTTCGAATTGACTTGATTATAATGACTCAACCATAAGTTCAAATTTTCTTAAGTTAAGAGACAACAGTGTATTGGGAAATTATAAGAGGAAAGGGATCTTCCTGGAGCCCAAAAACTTCGGGAAAAAATAGAACCAGTGTTCTACCATTACTTTAAACAAAAAAACAACATAGAAATAGAAATAGTAATAGAAAAACATAAAAAACAGGTTGTCTTTAAAAGCTGGACTATTAAAAACAACCTGTTTTTTCTTGAGCAGGTGAAGCTAATACTCTGAAAGTATTTTTTTTTTAAGTTTTGCTAGTCTCGTTATTGCAAAAAGTAGCATTTGCATGACACTTACCCTCTGCAATTGCTTGTCTGAATAGAACGTATATCAAAAACACAATTATCCAACATATTAACAAACTCTGTCTTCGAAACATTCTCCAGTTTTAGAAACCAATGCTCACATGTAGGAGTTCGTATCTTCTGTTAATTCGGTCCAGATGGTCAATTATTCATTACAACAAAGAAGCTTCTCGTATTTCAGTTGTACTATAGCAACAGCTTATTTTGTACTTCTTCTTCGACTTTCGTTGTTTTAGAAGAGCCTCTGGTATATCCAGTGGTTAGTTAGAGAGGGTGTCATGTTTATCCATCTATTCATCTATATCATTTACATTTCAGTTCTGCACTTTTAATAGATAGCTTTTTTCTCTTGTTACCTATTGTATTGAGCTGTATTTCATTAAGCAAGTCACCCTCAGGCAAGAATCCGATTTTCTTTTTTCTTTAAATCCACTGTTCTTCAGTGGATCGAGAGGAACATTCGATAATGCCGCTTATGCTAATATGTATTTACAGCATCATTATGGAGTCATTACCCTTAGCAATCAAATCAGGAAATTATTAGATTGCTAGAGAGGAATTCACAATTATTGGTTATAACTTCAAAATTCTTTATTTTATGAACTAAGTGGAAGCTATTAACGTAGGATGTTTATCATGTCATGAGTCGTAATCTTTTTCAGAGCTACGGTACCAGAGATACTTCTCCTATCGTCAGGCTACTGAAGTAATTAGGCATAGCTATTTTGTACTTTGACAGTGTAAGCATGCTTGGAGACAGAAATCGAGTTTTTTAGCGGAGTGGCGCATTACCTACCTTGTGTTTGTTGTGTTTCCTTTCTGTAATCTTGGAAGTCATATTTCTGGAAGGGGGTAAGATTTGTTGTTGATGTGATTGTTGTGCTGCACGGATGGTTTCTTTTATTTTTCTTGTTGTGGTATTTATTTCCATGTCTAGAATCGTTTTATTTCCCAAAGGTGTGATCTTTTGTACAGCAATGTGCCGCAAATTCATGATTTTTGGTGTTACTTTATGAACAGCTCTCTAATATATTTTTTTCTTTGACCCAAGGAACGCTTTTATTCCCCAATGCGTTCATTCGATTACGGTTAACCGTGGTATATGGTCACGGTGTTCGAAGTGGCGTGAACACCTCAACAATGGACCATTTAGCGCAATCGACATGATAAATATCCTGCATCAGTGATTATAACGCTTATCACAGAAGGAAATTTGTGACCCTGCACTGAATTTAAAAGAAACAGTGAAACATCAACAAGCTGTAAGTTTAATGTTTTGAAAAGAAATGAAATTTCACTTTCGATCTTCATTACATGTTCTCTCCTTGCTTAAAATTTTACATGCTGGTAAGAACTTGGCTTGTGTATCACTGCATCAAAAGCAGTGAAGTCAAAACCTGGCTATTCATATATAGAATATTGTCAACTTTTTGCATTGTCTACCTGTGTTTCTTTTCAGTTTATCATAGCTTTAAGGCAAATCTTAAAGAAACTAGACTTAAAGAGTTCAATAAAGTCTCGTAGTTGTAGAACCTTTTCTCTCATCAGAAACTTTGTAACTACTTGTAAAATAGGAAAGATCACAACAAACGAGGTGCTATTTACTGAAAATGTCTTTAATCTTTTTCTTTCCTTCATGAGTTATTTTCAAACTTTCATATGCATTGTGTAAAGGCTAACTTAAAAAGGTTTCCTGAATGTATATAACACTTAAATAGCTAAATTTTCAATTAATTCTTTTAACGACAGTGATAGTTAAGTCTCCTTGATTTAAATGGTAAAAAAATGGTTGACACTTTTTCAAAAGGAAAGATCTTAGTCGACGGAAAAAAGTAGATAATTATATATACATTGTGTTAAAGATCATTAAATAAAGATGTATGAAATTTATGGTAAAATCATAATGTATATTCAAGGGGAAAAAAATTCCAATTTTGCGAAAAGAAAAGAATTTATAGATTTCACAACAAGAAGCAAAATCTTCAAGACCAATTTTTGTAAATCACATGTGATGAAGGTAAAAACATTAATATCACTATTAACTGTATAGAACTATTCCACAACACAGGGTACGAGGGTACAATATCTACATTATGTTGCCTTACATCTGATTTGGCTTGCTTTGATTATTAACTCCTTGGCTATACTGATAGATATTAAGGACAGTTGTCAAAAAGCCGTTATAATCTTAAGATCCTGTTGAGAGTTTTTAACTAAATCGTTTTCTCTTCCACTACTGTTCGGAATTTTTTTATGTTCTCCAAAAACCGTTAACGATTGTCAACTACTCTAAGTCATAGTAACCACTCCAGTGGTTATATGCTGTTTCCAGGAAATGTCGATGACGCTGTGAATTGTGAATTAAAAGTATACGATCAAATACTCACTTTTCATTGGCTTAAAAACCGATCCAAAACCGGATCAACAGAAGTTTTTTTAACTCCTTTCTGATCTATTTTGGATCTATCTTGATTTATACGAATATAAAAATACGGAAAGCTTTTTACATCAGGCGCAAGGAAAGATAAAAAATAAAATTTAGAAAGGTAGACAATAACAACCAATTATTATATTCAGAAAAATAGCCTTTATTTTTGGGGAAGCTCCTGCTTGATTAAATATAAATATTTTAGCGTCAATCTAAATGATAATTACAATTTCTTTTGAAACAATCACCATGACGTCATATATATATATATATATCACAAAACATTTAATAAATATGATTTCTCCTCTAAAAAAATTGACCATTCTAAGTAAGCCTTCAATCTATATATTTACAGCAAGAAGCAGTTACAATTTGAGAATTTATTTTTGCGAAGCTGGATTGGATTCAGTTCTTCCTCTTCAAAGGAATTTTTTGTAACTCAGTAAGGTAATAATTACAATAGTGTATGAAAAGTATCTATATAAACAATTGCTTATGCCATAAGTATAATAACATTTCCTAACAGAGAGACACAGTTCTCCATTAAGATATTTGTGCTGAAATGCTGATTGTCAATATTACTTACTATGTTCCTGATTGTGCTTATTTACATCAAAACCATGTACCATTAATTTAATATTTCTACCTGTTTCTTTCAAACACCAAGACTATTTCCAACATAAATTCTATATAATATTATTATATATATTCTTTAAATTATTTCTACATTTTCAACTCTATCTAGGGTGAGAAACATTTACAAAAATAACGTTAAGAAAAAATATTGGTTTCTAGCAAAGACTTAGGGTAACCTTGTATGGCAACATATCGGAGAACAGGGGACCCAAATACCAACAGTTTCTAATACTTCAATGTGTTTTAGAATGCTTCACTGTTATAACTGGTAACATACCAGTTATTTCCTTCTCCAACACTTTCACTCTTTATTTGTTTATTTAACAAAATGAATCAATAAAGTTAAATTATCCATGGATATTCCTAGTCTTATACACCAGAACTAAACTATGAGCTATCTTGCCTTTGAAATTCATTTCATAATTGGATTAACTGTTTTACATAAATTAGTTAATGAATTTCTCATATAACTAGAAAATCCTAATGAAATTGAATTATTGTTGCTTTCTTGTGTTATCCTTGCATATCACCCGTTAGTGTATTTATTTTTGCAGTTATTTTGGCTAAATACACATACACGATTTGATACTAATATATTTACGATTGATTTATTTGGGTAAATAGTAACCAATAACAACTTTCCTTATTTCCATCTTGTATACTACTCCAATATTTTTTTCGCATGTCCTAAAAAATAATGTTCGTTGAATTTCTAAAGGTTTACATCTGAGATTGCAATTCTTTGCACAACTTACTTTGACCATCCTTCGTGGCAGTCTATTATCATCACTATCTATCTTTATTAGAATTGGACATTGGTCCTCTACTGGAACCTGAGCTGGAGTTTCATTCTTTTTTTCCATGTCAGTTGTTAATTTTACTATCAAGTTGTTTCTTATTATATCTTTCAATCTTTGTCTAGGGTGTTTTATCCTGATAAGTTTGTGGTTACAAAGGACTTTGATCGAGCTCACTTCGTGGATGGCTCCTGTTATGTGATACACAATTAGAAAACACAGCACCTATGAAGAAGAAACAGAGAAAGAAAAGGTGAAAAACTCAAAAAATTGTCATCCTTCTTCAAACCAAAACAGACTTTAAGCATTATTATTTAGTATCCACTTTACCTGTATAATACTTTATGCACAGTTCGACAATTTTGTACATAATAAACTTCATCCATTTTAACTCAAGTGATTAAAAGAACCTTTTACCTTGCTTTCCCAAGATTTAGAAATCAATCCAAGGTAAGAAAATTATATCACTTCGGTGTTAAAAGTAATAATCCTCAGTCTCATAATCATACTTAAGGAGAAATTAGCCTTTCTAATGCGAGAATGGATAAAAACACAACTTTTTGGTCGACGGAACACTATGACGTGTGAATGATTTTCTTTGCATAGCTTTCAAGCGAAATGAGTTCAGTTTTAGTCAGACTTCATTGCACTTGCATTGTTTTCACTAACTTAGGATACAAAGGCAGATGGTATTAGGTAATGGGGGTTTCCATTGAGTACTTCAGAAATCCGAAGGTTAATTGTTAGAAAGAATAACGCTTACTAGCATAAAATAATGCCTACCTTGACTAAAATGTAAGAACTTTATTCGAAACAGGTCAAAGACAGCAAAGCTTTACCAAAAAAAAAGTATAAAATACTGCATCATATTCCTATATTTAAGATTTCTATGTTAAACGTTATCAAGAGAGTCTTATATTATTTTTACTTAATTGCTGTACCAACATATATTTTGAAAATAGATTACTACTGAATTTTATGATATTAAAAAATAAGTCTTTTTACCCCACACTCTTTATTAGTATACTATACTCTATACTAAAATTAGCCTATTCTTCTCCTCTTTTGAATCCAATGTCCATTCTTTTGCTCAAGTTTCGGGTTTGGTATCTTAAAAAGGTTTTACTATCCAAAGGGTAAAAAGAAATTAATATATAATATTAAAAACAACTTACCATTCTTAGTACTTTTCGCGTTTGAAAGTCCTTCATCTTTTCTATCTTTAACATTATGGTCACTCACTCTGCTATTCACCTCAGCTTTTAACGTCCAAGACATGGATGAACTGCTTTTATACCCATCATAGTGAAACTAATTACATCACCCATTCTGAAGCCAGCCTCAGACAATAAGCTTCAAACGAATGACATGCTTTCAGGAAATAAAATATTTGTTGTTTCGCGGGGGCATAAATTTTTCCCCTTACAATCCAATCTTTTTATTTTACTAGTAATATTGATATTATCTCTGTTGTTGCATTTATTGGATCATAAAAGTTGAAAATTTACAACCAATTTTTTTACTAGTTCTAGTAACAAGGATGTGGCTTAAAAGGAAAAAGGTAGTTATCAGGAACCTACCGAACGCCTACGTTATGCATTTGCATAGCCGTTTCTTTTACATTAAAGAACTATCAATTACTCAACACACCAGTAATTTTCAGAGAAAAAAATTACATCAGCCAATCGGTCATGGAATTTAATTACTTCATTTTCACCTTTAAATGAAAATGAGATAAAAACACTTAATACTCATCGTTGTCAAAAAAATATAAACTGACCAAACATATAATATACAAACTCAAAAATTAATTTCTATTGCTTCCCTTAATTCTAGCAGAAATTCATCGGAAGAAAAAAAATCAAGGCAATAATTGCCTAAAATTACCAAATTAAATCTCTGTACAAATCCTAACTCAATAATACCGTTCATTATTTATTATTCAGTATTTCAAAATTCAACATCATATATTCATTATTTTGTCTTATATCATTATCTATATTTCTTATGGCAAGAACTATAGTAAAAAAAAACTTAAAAATATCTAGGGCAATTAAATTTCCACTTCTGACACAAAACCTCTATTAATTTATGCTTTTTTGTATACTATCGGCACATTTGTCATCCTTTTAATTCTTATCAATTCTTCTTCTTCTTCTTCTTCTTCTTCTTCTTCTGTCATCTTCTTCTCGATCTTTCATTGCATACAGAATATCAGCACCATTAAGGTCAGTGTCATTCTCTGTAAGTGTTTTCACTGTTATACCAGGTCTGCCGCGACCCTTTTTCTTCTCGGGACACCAGAACAGAACCTTTCCTGCAGGATCATCATGTCGAACTGTGTGACCAGCGAGTAACAATCGACAGCGATTAACCACACAGGATACGCGGGGAAGAGAATCGTATAAGTCTGCGTTTGTGATACGATCCTGCCAAGATACGTAAAAAAGCGTACGGAGCATTTTCGAGTAGTAACCATCTAGTTTCTTGGCAAGAGCAACGCTTAATGCCCATGACTCCGAACCGTAGAGGAGAATTTTGCTACAGATTTATTTAAAAGTACTGAACTCCATAGCCAATAAGTGCTGCAAAATACGTTGTAAATTATATTACTCTATTTATAATTCCGGATTGCTTTATAATATTTAAATGTACAAATACATATGGAGATATTCCGGAAAAAAAAATTAAAATTAAAATTAAAATTACATTAAAAATTATTCATTTCATGAAGTTGTATTGAAAGCATAATAGTTGTTGAAATTTACTGCTATCATTAACATTACTATCGTTCTTTTATTAATTTCGTTTTATTACTTTAGTTTATTAACAAGTCATGATTATGTTTAGAGAAGTTGTTTATTTTTTATCGAAGTTAATACTTGCTTTTAATATTGCTTTAATGTAATTAATTATGTAACAAGGAAAATAAAGAACAGTCTCTATCGTTAGTGGGAAAACGAGGATTTTTTAAAATCCCTACAGATCCAATGTCACTCCAATTCATGTGATTCTTGAAGTTTAGATAAAAAATTCTGAAATTTAGAATTTTTAACTGTGAGTAAGTATTAACGTTCTTTTAATACATTGTTAAGAAAACCTGTTTTCTATTAGATGGATAGATAGATGGATAGATAGATGGATAGATAGATGGATAGATAGATAGATAGATAGATAGATAGATAGATAGGTGTTTGCGATGAAGATATGGAGCCTTATTTTGGCCCCTCGCTTAAGTTCTCTAGGCATCGACGCGGCTTCAAAATCCGACATCATAATTTTGATCGCTTTAAAAGAAAAAATGGCTACTCTAATTCAGCTTTTGTTAAGCAAAANTAGATAGATAGATAGATAGATATATGGATAGATAGATAGATAGATAGATAGATAGGTAGATGGATAGATAGATAGATAGATAGATATATAGATAGATAGATAGATAGATAGATAGATAGGTGTTTGCGATGAAGATATGGAGCCTTATTTTGGCCCCTCGCTTAAGTTCTCTAGGCATCGACGCGGCTTCAAAATCCGACATCATAATTTTGATCGCTTTAAAAGAAAAAATGGCTACTCTAATTCAGCTTTTGTTAAGCAAAAGCGTTCAAATCTTTGCTATGACAGTAATTTACCTCAACCAGTCTATTTTGAATCAGGAGATCTTTGTTGAAGGGTATCTTACTGAAAAACTGGATCGACTCAAAGGAACTTATGGTGGGGTCGTTTGCTACCTACGAAATGACTTGCAAAGCAGAAAAGGACCTTGATTGTGTTTAAATTAAATCAATTTGCCGAAGATAAAATTACTAAAATCGAGACCCATTCTTGTTTGTTACATGTATAAATCCCTGAGCTCTTCTCGTCACATCCATAAACATTTCTTAAGAAAGTTTGACAATATAATTGATAAAGTAAGCTTAGAAAACAAAGAAATCTTCTTATCGGGAGACTTGAACTATGATTATCTTGACTCACAAAGAGATAAAAGGAATCTTGAAAAGAAATTTCCTCAAAAGGTTTATTAATTAACATGCAAAGGTCACTGATCAATCGACCGGACCTGAAAAATATGTGGATACGAATATAAAAAAAACCATAAATAAATATTTATATATATATTAACAAATGAATATGAAATGTCATTAGCAACAATCCTTCACCACATAAAACGTAGCAGTTGTCATAGAACCAGATATACGAGTTAGAAAAACTCTAACTTTACAGTAAAGTTAGAGTTTTTTTTACTTTCCTATTACGTGGGAATCCCTTATTTTGCATTTTTCTCTTAAAACTCCAAATTTTGCTCATTTTTTATCAAAATCCGATATTTTGGGACATATTTAAAACAAAAAAAAGAAGAACACGTGTGTTTGTATGAACAATACATTGATTAATAGAGCATTGTATTAGAATCGCTACATAGAATTCAGAAGCAGGTTACAATTTTAAAAATTGATATAAAGATGAAGGAAAATAGAACAGCAATATATACAACATCAACTAGACATTGCAAGGAACTTTAGTGCATGGGTTGCGAAGTGTTATTTTGCACTTTCTGTAATACAGTAGTCCTCTCCAATAACGAACAACCTTGCAGGGAAGTGTAAGTGTTCGTTATTGGAAGGGAGCCGTTTTTTGGGGGCAACGATATTTGACATTGTTTTTTTCCTCTGTTTTTTTATTCATGTATATGAAAAAAAACACGATACATGTTATAGTCAACTAAATACTACGTTAATGAAGGTTAATTTCAAAGGAAAAACAATTACAACTTTCTGCACAGGTGACGATATAGGCTACATGTAACATTAACAATAAGCAAGCTTGATTATTGTTTGAGAAAAAAGTCAGTCATCCGCAATTGCTTTTGTGAAACAGCTGTGGCGCATACTTCAATTATTTGTCTCGCTTTGGACAGCACTGTGAAAAGCTCGGCGTTATCTTGGCTTACAGCATAGTCAACTCACTTTGCAATGCCCTATGCTGTTTCCTTTCTGATTGTCGGTGGTGGCGCTGTAAGATTGAGCTCATCCTATTCTATATCACTCTCAATCGGAGCACATGACTATGTCGGTGTGCAAGCTTCCTCCAGGGATTCAGCAACTTCAATGTTATCGTCCACACCGCAATACTCTTCTAACGACATATTCTCTTCATTAAGCAGTGCTCGCTGTCCGTTTGTCGAAGCTGGAAAGGGTACTGAGGTATTCTCGGATGTATTTTCCATGAACCCACACTTGGAGAAACACTTCTGGATTGTCGAAGCGACCAGAGAGTCCCAAGCATGCTTTATCCACATAATAGCATCTAGTACGTTGATTGCTCTTATAATGTCGGATGCAGACTTGCCAACATCGATATCACCGAGAACTTAACGCATTTTGGATTTGTGTTTTTCCAACTTTAAGCTTTTCACTTGTTGTGTGAGAGAAAGATCTCGATTTTCTTCTTTTAATTTAATAACTTTAACCTTCTGTTCTAGTGTTAAACACCTACGCTTGGATATCTTGGGTTAACATAATCTTTGTTGTTGATGTTCATGCAGAAGGCCAAAAATTAAATGTTGACACAGGAAGAGTGTCTGGTAATAGGTTTTAAAATGCAATCCACCCACCAAGCCTACAAATGTCTCACGGATTATTCGCATAGCGTCAGGCATCATAAGGAGCAAAATTACATGTATATGTGAATTAAACGAACTTCACACATCATTAAGAACAAATTGCATCACAGATAACATCTCATTGGTCATTATGTACTAACTTGACACACTACTATCGTGTAACTTGAAGTAACTCAAGAAAGGAGTGAATTCGCAACAGTTAATGGAAGGCCGTTATTTAGGGGGAACGGTCACACAGGGAAAGAAATTGGTGTTTGTCATTCGGGTTTGGGGGGGGAGGGATCGCTATTTGGAGGGATGATATGATGCAAAGTACAAGAAAAAAGCTAAGGGGACAGTAAAGTATTTGTTAATGGGAGGTTACCGCTATTGGGAAGGACCGTTATTGGGGAGGAGTATTGTACACAAGTTGAAGCAAGAGGCAGAGAACAAACAATGCAACACATAAGGAATTAAATATATAGATCTATGCAAACATCTTACCCCAACAGATTTTATTGCCGCATATTGCACAAGATCGTCAAGTTGCTTATAATCATGATTTTTCTAAACCAATCTTTGTTGCAAATATTCCCTTTTGTAGACGTAAGAATTTGGAATTTAGTGTATTTTTCTATGAATGCACGACGAGTCTGCTTGAAGAAAAATCTATCTTAAGAACATATATGATGAAAAACTGGAAACTATCAAAACTGCAATAAAAACAAACATGTTTAGTATTTCAGATATGAAATTTTTGACCATTAGGATCGATGTGTTTGCAACTGCATCAAAGGACTTCTTGTTTATGCTCGCACTTCTTACAAGGTTAATTATGGCCTTTCGAAAAAAGCGGATGGTACTAAAGTTTTCTTTGGCATATCATAACGAATAATGGATTTTTTAGAACATGATAATGTACTTTCTATAATAACAGACGGAGCTGCTTGTATCTAAACATTTCTTGAAAGTGTTGCTATTTCATGCCAAAAAGCTATCCATATCTGCTGTTTACCGCATAACAGCAAACATATTTATGAGGCTAGAGGGTCTAGATATCCAAATATTGATAAACAATAGGAAAAAAAAAGTTTTTAGAAAGCACCCAAGAGTAGGAATCGGCTATAATCTGCAGGAATCCTCTTACCACCTGAGCCTGTTCTAACAAAGCATAGCTTTCGGAAGAGGAATATTATACGGAAAATTTTTGATAAACTTGTCATTTGTCAAAACCTTTGACAATCGCGACGCGCAGTCAATTGGTAACTTTAAAAACGTAATGTTAAATTTCGGATATTAAAGTTCTGCAATATACAATAAATATGTACCTCTTGTCGCATTTATACATTTTCGAAAAAGTAATAAAGAAACTGTGTCAAATGGCTTGAACAATGTAGTTCAAAATTCTTGAAGAAATTATTGCCAAAAAACTTACAGTATTGCTTAGTAAGAATGAAATACTATATTTCTTCAAAAAATAATATATTTTATTCCATACATTTCCCTTAAACACTCCATAATTAGACCAAGAATATCCCATAAAAATCCGGTCTTTATTAATGACGTTTAAATAGAAAGTGTCACAGTTCTAAAAGTACTCTTGTACTGTCCAAGCAGAAATTTCATCACATGAACTAGTTAACTATTGGATAGCACCAAGAATAATTGAACTTTTAGCCACTTTGGTGGCATAATTGGAAAAATGGTGTGGAAGGCTCTTGTTGCGCTTAAGCTCTTTGGCCTGCATGACCTCAATGTCCACTGTTTGTAGCTCACTAGTGTTATTCAGTGAAAGGAAAACAATTTTATGCGATAAATTGATTGAAGGATGAGTCGTGTGGGTAAAAAAAAAGAGATTTATTTTGGAGAGACCATACTTGCTCTGAACGTCGCAACCATGAAATGAACAACAAGAACTTACCCAAATTTTGTTGTTGCTATCCAGTGTTATGCAAAACTTACACGTTATTTCAGTTAAGAAGCAGTACATTTTCTTGAATATTCCAACAACAAAAAGTACTTTCTGGTACTTACGTTTGCACTGGTAGCAAAATAAAACAAAATACTAATCGTTGCTCGGGTAAGGGGGGATAATTGTTTATGAGAGTTTAGTTTATTAGAAAACAAGCTAATGTAAGCCAGAAGTGGCTGTATAAAGAAGGTGGTTGTCTAGAGGACGGATCGCATTAAAGAGGATACTGTTATAATCTACAGTGCAATCTACTATTTATGTTAAAGACTACTGTGATCGGCGATTAAACTGTTACTGTAGTAGAATATTGCAGCAGATTACAGTGTTTTGTCATTCATATTAATATTTTCCTCAAGAATATAAGGTGTCGACATTCAGAGGATAATTTCTGCCATAAAATTTCCAAAATTTACCATAATGATTCTTTTGGGCTAAATTAACTAAAGCTGTGAGTTTGTCCATCGATATCGACATTGCCCTGACCTCATTGTGAATTTTTGGGTCGATATGAGTTTGGCCATGACTAATCAGTCCTGTCCTTGCTCGGAAGGGTCTCCCGCAGGTCGGACACTGGTGATCTGATGCCATTTCGGTGAAGTGGATTAGGTGGTTCAACTAAAGCTGTACAGACAGGGACTCAACAGTTCAGTTTATATACGTTATTTCAAAGGGTAATGTGTACCCTAGCGTACCCAGGTTCGAAGATGTTGGTTACAAATCTTGTAAAGCATGTGATATTTAAAAGATTTGAAAACAATACATTGAGATTCAAAATATCTACGTAAGCAAGCTAAACAAAGAAAGGAATAAAACAAAAGATACATAACAATAAAAAAATATGTGTGGCAAGAAGGTATATATATATACAGGTATATATATATATGTATATATATGTATATTTTTATGTATATATATATGTATATATATGTATATATATATGTATATATATATATATATATATGTATATATATATGTATATATATATATGTATATATGTATATATATATGTATATATATGTATATATATGTATATATACGTATATATATATATATATATATATATATCGTGAAGGACAAAAACTGAACAAAACTTAATTTAGAACTGTCAGTTTCATGTTTTCACTATCATCAGCTCAACAAAAGGAACAAATTTCTCTGGCGACTGTGTCTGTATTTTCTCTCTTTGAGCAAGCTCAGAAGTGACTTTTACAGTTGTAAAATCTGTGCCTAAATGCTATTTTTGTTCTTCTCACGTAATCCTTATTGCTGGTCTTACATGCCAGTCTAAAAGTCACATTTTTAGAGTTAACAATTAAAATGTCCTTTTCTTGTAGTACATTTATTTAAAAATATTTTCTCTAAAATTTATTTATTTATTTATTTTCTTTAAAATCATGAAACTTATTATCTTTAAAAACGAAATAATATATTTGACAATTAGTCTTAAGACATGAATTCCAATTACCTTCTACTGTTGTTCCTGGTAATTTGGCTATATCTCAACTTTCCTTTAGATTATGCGCTCTGCGGAAAGAGCGTATAGAAACTTCAGGGAAGCAGCTCTATGCTCCTCATCGGATTGTAATAAAACCTAGAGTTTCAGAAAATTTTTATAAATAGGCTTGTTTATGGCGGAGTTTTAGGTAATTGAAAACATAGTTTGCCCTTTTAAATTATTTTGCCTGGACACATCTTACAAACTTTTATCTCCATCCAAAGAAACTTCTCGACAGAGCTGAGAGTCCACTAGATATTTTTCATAACCCCTTGCAAGTAGCAAGCCCCTGAAATCCTAAATACGTCTTATCCTTTGTGGTTGACTAAAGGAAACCATTTTTTGTTGTGTGAAAGGGAAGACAACTTGAAAAATAGCGAAACTGATGAGAATCCGTTTCCTTAATAAACAGATCTGTACAAACTTCGTTAGCTTCTCTAATAACAAAAATGTTCAAAAACTCTATAGAATCTCATAAATATTTGGAAGTAAATTGGATACACAGGTCAATGTTGTCAAGGTAGGAAAAAAGCTTAGTAATTTTTCCTCCTATCCGTTCCCATATCCGTTCCCATAAAAAAAATTGCAGAAAAATATCGCAAACAAGTCCAAAGTTTGAGATAATTCCCAATGAATACCTTTTTCTCGAATTCTCCCATGAACAAAATAGCATAGGGGTGGTGGTACAAATTCAGTCCCTAAATAAATTGCCTGTTTTTGCTTATACATTTTACCATTGTGCTCGAAAAAATTATTTTAAAGGATAATATCTGTTAAGTTCAATAAAGGCCCAGTAGAAACTAATCTATCCTCTTTGCTATCTAGTACTTTTATCATGGCTCTCATCTGGTCTTCTTGAGCTGGAATAGAGAGCAGTAACAACAATTGTGCATAGAGTAGTATTATCTAGCAGAGGTGGCAAATCAGTAGGGTTTATTACAAAAACATTTGTATCCTTAATAAACCACGCTGGCGTCATAGCTAACGACTGCAAGAGAAAATCTAAAAAAGAAGAGATTCTTTTAGTCAAATATCCATAATTGTATATGAAACCCTACCAAGGACAGAAAGTAGCTACTTATGAATTTGGGGCAATAACTAAAGTCTACTTATTCTGGGATCGTAAGGAATACATGCATCCATAAGTTTTTCTTCTTCTTCTTCTTGGACTTTCGACTTTTCCCTTTAGGTGTCACCACAGCGGATTTGTCTCGTCCATTTCGCTCTGTCTGCTGCCTTATGTTGCATGCTTCCATAAGTTTTAAATTTCCAAAATACGTTATAGCTACTTGGATAAAAAACTACAACCTCAGCAATGCTCAATCTAGTTGAAAAAGATTCCAAAAGCATCATCAGGTTTTTAAGTAGTAAAATTTAATATGAAATAAAAAATAGTTTGTGGAAGAGAGATAAGGTAAATACGTTACTTAATAAAGACCAAAGTGGGAAGTAAGGATCAGAGGAGGGAAACATTTGTAGTCTAGGGTGAAACCGTGTCCAAAGTGAAATTTGTTTAAGATATAGATTTAGTAATGGGCCAAACTGGAAATAAGATATTTTAAGTGCTTTGATAATTACAAATAATATGGCCAGCCACAATGGGTTTAAAGGGACGGTTATATTCTGGTCAGGATTACTATATAGGAAGCCTACAGGGTACGTTGCAGCTTGGTCATACAACCGTCTTGAAAACAAACATGTTATCTTGCTTAGACGTAACAGATTAAACTGAATGCATATCAAAATATATAACACATTCTTCTTTTTATCAATTTTACCAATTATTGTATCATTAACTTTAGTGTTAAATTGTAGGTTGTAGTGGGCAATGTAAAATAAAAGTCGACAGTTCTGCTTGAATTTGATATCCTGGTAAATATTCAGCCAGATTCCTTTTTGGTTTCCAAACTTTCGATGAAAGTGTGTTGAGGCCTTCTATAACAATGAAATTTCCTCACGCAAATAACAACAGACTCGAGTTAATGACTAGAAGAACATGATTGTCAAAACTGAAAGAATATCCATAATTTTCGGTGGGTTTTCCCGTGAGTTTCATTGCAGTTAATGATTCATTGCATTCTTTTTGGGCTGTCAATGGCCCATCTAACATATCTCTACAGACTTCGGACATAGATGAATAAAATTAAGTGAAGTAATTCATTTTGGGTCTAAATTTTCCTTAGGGTGGAAAGGTAAAGACTTTTGTGAAAACTAGCTGCATAAACTAAAATGTCTTTATCAGATATCAAAACACTTTGATGATCTTTATGGGCTAAACTAACGTTTATATATTATTTTTATCTCAGGGTGAAGAAGTACTTTGTAGTCTGTTCATTTAAGGGGGTTTTTTTTGTTGTCTTTTTTCTGAGATCGAGCCTCTTCTCTCCCATTGTCGTGAGATCTAAGTACTTAACTGTCTTCTACGGGAGCAGTTACTCTCTAATATTTCTGGCCTTAAGGACTGTTATCTTAAAGAGTGCGTATTTTGTACTATATGAGCTCATGTAAGAAGCTTTCCAATGTTTTCAAAAAATGATTGCTAATATCTTTCATTTTCTTTTTACCTATGTCGCTCTTGCAAATTAGGCAAGTCGACCTGCAAGGAGAGTTGAAAAGTTCAAACGGAATGAATTTTGGCTTTAAATTCTGTTGTCTTGAGGATTTTGGTATTAAGCCTTCAGTATTCCGGTTCTGTTACACAGAGGTCATAGCATCATGGCACATATCACTATCGACAAAGGAAATGGATAAATTTTTCCAAATTTTAGAAGGTGCATTATTTGTTTGCCTTTATAAATCCAATCAAGAAAACGTCATTTTGAAACTTCTGCAACATTTTAAAGAAGTTTTTTCTTAGTGTCTTCAAATTTCTTGTCTCCATTCGAAGACTTAGGTTCTCTTACAGATCCTACTGACATAGCCTGGCTCCGCCATACTTGTCTGGGTTCTGCTATAGTACACAGTTAAAATCTCCACCCTGCTCTCAAAGAGATATTTCTTCTTAATTGTTAGTTGAGATAGAAAAAACTTGTTCCAGTACATTTAGCCTGAATGACCACCAAATGTTCACAAATTTAAAAGGGTTAATTAGTATACACCCAACTGCTATGAGATGATGTCCATATGCTCCAACAATTAGCTTTGACATTGTTATTTTTGAGAAAAATATGATTATAGAAAATAACTGGTTGGACGAGCTAAAATCCAAGAAAAATTGACCTGATGAGTTCCTAGTTTGCCTTAAAAAGAAGAGGATTAAATTGTCCCTAAAACGTTACTAATCGTCCAACACAGGACTTCTTGGATGATAGGGAGCTGTGGATTGGCTTTAGGGGTTAGAGTTTAATTTGTAGTTTGTCTTTGGGTTTGGCTTCGTATAATCGGGCTGAATTGGGTCTTCTAGATGTTTTTCTTGCTCTTTTTCTTACTACACCTCTTAAAAACCGGTGGTAATAGCAACGATGGAGATGCAGTCATCACATAAAAAGCTGGAGGTGTTCCAGTTTCTTTTCCAGTTTTCCTTTGAGAATGGGTAACATCAATTGGATATGTAGTGCAGAGGTTGCACAATTCTTGATACTCATGCTGGCTTTCAGCCCTCTGTGTTGAGTCAGCTGATTTTCACATGATTTTTCAAAATCCCCTTTGCCTTAATATATTTTAAATATCGAAGACTATACTGGATATTAAACTCTTCAGATAATATGGAATGACAATTGGAATGTAAGACAAATAAATAATTGACCTTAAATTCCAATAAATTTCAAGAAATTTATTTTCTGTAAATATCTTTTAAATGTCAAGTGGTCTCTTAGGGCACTGGAATAGGTACTGGCGAACTTTAAAAGCATAAAATCTGTGCTGAAAAATTGAAGATCAGAGTACAAGGTATATTTTTCTTAGATTGCTGTATGCTATTGGATGAAATAAAACTATTTCATAATGTACAAGAATTTCACTCTAAAAATCAAATAAAAGTAGCTAAAATTGCATTTTGACATTGCATTTTCCCGTTCTCATGATTAAATTCAAAAAAATTAATTAATAATAAAAATAACTAATAGTAATGATAATTCAACTGCAATCATAATGAAGGTAATTTAATTAATGCTTACAAATAACAATAAAATTCTAATTTACATAATCGATTACTTTATTTTTATTTCCTGGTTGCAATAGTAATTCTAATACCTGATAAAATATAGAAAACAACGTCATACAAAAGAGTAACCTCTCTAATTTCATTCCAGAACAAACTGTACCACTATGTAATATTTCTAAATATTTTAATATGTGTTATACACATAATATGTAATAATATTGTAAATTACACATAATATATGTCCTTTTATTAGGTCCCATGTGCCCTTCAAAGGATAAATACTTACAAATGTTTATTTGATCAATGAATTAGCTTTAAAATTCTGTCCTTACATCTAGGCAAAAACCAGAAGAAAATGATAGATTTGCTTTCAAAATTTGGATTAACAGTTTTATCTTTATTTAGGTACATAGTACCCAATAACAACATTCCTTGTTTCCATTTTGTATGTTACTCCGAAATTTGGATTGCAGTTCCTGAAAAAGAAGATTCTTTGGATTTCTACAGGGGTGCATTTTTTATTGCAATTTGGTCCACAGGTTACACTGACCATTCGTTTTGGGATTCTATTGTCGTCGCTGTCGCTTTCTAATATAATTGGACATTGCTCATCTATTGGAAACTGAGATGTAGTTGCAAAATTATTATTGTCTGAAGATTCTACAATTATATTTTCATTTAATAATTTCTTCATTGTTTCCTGAGTATTTTTAATTTCAATGGTATTTCTATTGCATTGAATAAAAATCGGTGCTCCACTGGCTACATGGCCTGTTACGAGGAACATCAAGAATATGTACGGTATCTAGGAAAAAAGAGTAAACAATTGTGATAAATAACGAAATCTAAAGAACACATTGCTTCAGCAAAAGGCTAAACTTATATGTTCTTCTGTTTCTGTAAACCAAACATCAAAAAACAGTTTTATAGATCAAGCAGCATATTCACCAAAGGTTAGTGTTTGAATGAAATTATTGACAAAACCACTGTTGTGCAATAAAAGCAAAGGTATGTTGAACTTTCGATTTGCATCACGTGTAAATCCTGCCACCTAACACAAATGAAAAAAATGGTCCCTTTTTTTAATTTTTATACTTATACATCGTAAAAGAAATAAGTCTATAGGAATGATCTAAAATGTAGTAACCTGAAGGTCTATACTTCACTCAAATTATAAAGCTTTTATGAACTAAGTAATTAAGTAATGACAATAAAACAAAGACATCTGCAATACTGGATATTATTCATTTGATATTTTGCCCGGCTGTATTTGCGCAAAATAAGACTTTTATTATGATTGTCCATTTCCCTTGCATGATGCTTATTCATGCTTTTCTTTTTCCTAACACAAAGACTAATTTACAGACATTATTGTTTTGACTGTCTACAGTAAAGCTCTAAAAGTTAAAGGTTGCATTGAACGAAAAATCACCCAGGCTTATAAAAGTAGCTTGAAATTGATATCAACAATCATCGTATGATTACATGAAACATACCAACAAAAGATAAACTTTCAAAAGACAAATTATAGTTTGAAGCTTTTAATTCACATCAGAGATGCTGATCACTTAAAGATTTTAGTACTTTGACAGCCCTTGCATCTTTGTTACAACATTACAAAAATATTTATTTTTACTATTTTACTAAGATTTACCTTAAATATTTTTATACCCTCACTATCTAATTCCTAATAAAAGTTTTTAATGATTTGTTATTGGCTGTGCTGCTCTTCTTTATTTCTTCTTTACCGCAAACACAACGAGACACCTTCGTTACAACTTTAGCTTTCATCTTTAAGAACATCTTAATTTTCAAAAGTTCAACGAGGGCTTAAAGCATTTTAACTATAGAAAACTACTTACCATTCTTAATATCACTGTCGTTTCCATGATATTCATATTTTTTATCTGATATGTAGTTTTGACCTCCGTTATTTTCCTCTTCTGTGATCAGCTGATAGGCGAATCTTTAAATGACCTTTTATACTGGTTGTGCCATTATTCTAAATTCAGTGATTACATCAAGATCCCTTTGTAACTAATGCGGGGTGTAAGCCATTGTCTGATTGGAAGCTGGATCTTTGAGCATGAGAATTTAAGTTATTTCTTTTATTGGTTTTGATTTATCTTCCTCAATCAAAAGCGTTAAATGTTGCTTAGCGGAAGTAAATAGTTGGTAAAAAGTTAGCATTTGCAGCCTACAACTGTTGTTGGCCAACTAACACATAATAGATAATAAATAATAAAGAAAATTCTCTCTCCAACCCCATAAAATTCAATTCGAAAAATAATACGCCTCCATGTGGATTAATTTTCTCTTTTTTCTCCCTTTTTTACAATCTATTGAGGAAGCAACAAACGTGTCACTCTTTTAGATAAGAAAACATAAAATTTTCTAGTAAATTACCAAGGCTTAATCTGATCCAAAACATGAAAAATGCCCATAAAAAAATTTATTAGCCAGTGCTTTTACAAAAGTTTGATTTTTGTACTTTTTTTGTAAATAATCATATTCAATAAACCTTATTATAAATCTGGCTATTTGGAGTGTCAGTTCTTAAATCTTTCCGTTTGTTCATTAAAATGTTTGACTTTTTTTGTGGTTCACTCATAAAAATATATACTTGGGTATAAATAAACAACAATATTATTGAAGTGAACATTTAGTTATGCTATATAGTCCTCTTTATTTAGCCTAAAACATAGCTTTCCTTATAAGACCAGAAAGCTCATTCAAACTTCCATTAATTAAATATGGAGCAGAAGTTGTCCTTTCCTGTTTATTTTTTAAAACTCTACGTCTTTACTTTGTTGGTTTTTGACAACAAACGTGATTTTGAAAGACTTTTAAATGAATATGCTGAACGGTTCAAAAATCAATGTGCACAGATTCTTCAAGGAAGATGTAACCCAGTGTTTTTGATGCCATCCCCTCCCTTCCCCCAAAATTGCTGAATTACTACCGATATCTATAATTTGCCACAGCCAAGAGGACAAATTTTCTATTTGTATTTTAGAGAAGAGCCCATTTCGATTTACTCTGTTCAGCTTTTTATCAGAAAAGGAACTATCAACATCGGTGTGAAATGCTAAAAAGATATTTTTCTTTTCTTTTTTATTTTCTACGTAACATCAATATTGATAGAAGAGATATTTTATTGGAAAGGTAATCTGCTTTGCTATTATTATTATTATTATTATTATTATTATTTGATTATTCGAATGGCAATCAATTTCTAGTATAATTAAAATTATATATAATCAAGTACCATTTAAACATTTCAAACTATTGGATAACAGATACTGAGAATGAAGATGCAGGTGAAGTTGAAAGCAGTAAAAATGAAGGAGATATTATTAAACTAGTGAGGTCTCATGTTTTAAAAAAGCGAATCTACATAACTGGGTACATGTTTTAGAAAGGGAAACAATATTTGGAAATTTTGGCCTTCTGATCAACCAAAAGAAACTTTGCGTTTCAAAGCGCTCAAAATTTGGTTTTAAAAAACAACCCTCATTTTGTGTTACCTCTTTAGATCAAATAGTTTCCGTTTTTTGCTTCTGAACCAAAACATCTACTAAAAAGAGTCTAACAGTGCTATTAATAATGAAGTTACCGAAAGCATACTGATCTACAATTCGGCTACGATCTGATAAGGAAAACTATGCGAGAACAAGGTCCCTTTCAGTCGTTGCTTTCGATACTAGAAATCCTATTGGATTCCTAGTATCGTAACAGGAGAAGTCATAAAAAAAAAGACAATAAACCTTAAGTCTTTTGATGTTTGAAAGCAACTTATGACACATTGCTTTCTATGCTCAAAAAACGTAATCAAAAGTTAAGCGTTGTAATATCAATATTTGCTTGTCCATAAATAACATCAATCTTGGAAATTTACAATACATTTAATTGATATGGCATAGTTTTTCAAAAGCCTAAACTGAATTTATAGAAATTTAGAAAGACTATTGTTTGTAGCAATATGATTTAAGAAAGACGTAAAGGAAGTCTGTCTGGCTAATTCGATCTACACAAAGGAATTAAAAGAAGAACTTTCATTAATAAAGTCTCCTTTACCTAAATTCTAGAAAGGGTTACTAAAGAAGAAAGATTAGGTCTGATAATGGGAGATTGAACCTACATAGAGCATCTTTTATCACAGATACGATAGTATCACTTCGTGTGTTTGGTATTTCATAAATCCCAAGGAAATCTTCATTTGAATTTAAATCTTCATCAATCCATCGCACACAAAATGATGGTTGCTGTTTGTTCGAGACATCAGTATACTCGTCACACATTGTAGAGTACATTTTTCTATTGGTGACATCGCAAAGTTTTTTCCTCAAAACCTGCTTGCCCATTAAGTCTAGGAATTCATCATGAAATGTGTTATAAATGTATTTTTTAGAAGCAACTTCTTCAACAAGGATTCTTTCTCTCACCCATGGATGTTCCTTGGAACGCAAAAGAAGCAATTGCGTAAAATTACTGTCGAATGTGTTATCACCAGGAATAGTTATTCCCTGTCGAGCTGAAGCTTGTAAAATTTCCAATATCACTGTTAAATACAACCGTTCTCGTTCTCTTTTCTTAACGAGTTCAGTACTAATCATTTTCTTCGGATCGGATGACCGTTTCGTATGACAATACAGCCATGTGGCATTTGCTTTGTTCGTGATCTTTAAAACAACTCGGCGCTTTTTTCCAGCTTTTAAATCCTACGGATATATAAGCTGGATCTTTATTGTTTTCTGTGGTCAACGTGTCTTGGTGAGTATAGCAATAAAAACATAAGACGTAGTCATTTACTCTGTCATAATGAAGCCATTTGAAATCTTCGAACCACTGATGTTGACATCGACGATCTCGTGTTCCAGTTTTGGTTTTCGGAAATTCAAACGATTTATCTGGACGGAAATGAATACGCTTTTCCATATTTACAGCATTAACATTTTCTTTGCTAGTTACATTTTCTACAGGGGGATCGCTGACACTAATATTTACACTATTTACAGGTTCCTTTCTGACATTCTTCTTTGATGTTGTAGGCTGGAGAGAAAAATTAATCTATTTTCTTTTGCACATTTGCTATAATTTATGTAAGGTAACCAGAAATAAATGAATACAATAATAGCTGATTTAATGTCCGTATGAAAAAACCTAACCTAAAGTGAACGGACTGTTGCAAAGTATGAATAAGAAACGAGTTAACATCATGTAACTTATTCAAGACTTAAGAGAAAGTACTTGAAAGTGTATTTTTGTATCTGCTACAAAACCACTGAAAACATTTAAACATCGCATGGTTGCACCAATTAAAATAGTGTTCTTAAAATCTTTCAAAGTTCGAGTGACACGTTAGTTCGAATTCGAAATTGCAATTCTCTGACGAAAACAATCAGTTTCAAGAAAATAAATCAAACCAAAATAAAGCAAAATTTAGAGTTTATTTGACTTTAATTCAAATATA
The DNA here is from genome assembly GCA_003991215.1 of Morbakka virulenta. NCBI lineage: Eukaryota > Metazoa > Cnidaria > Cubozoa > Carybdeida > Carukiidae > Morbakka > Morbakka virulenta. Next base: position 908,193 of record RDPX01000274.1, read on the forward strand.
GTGATTTATAGAATAAAGTAAAATTTAGAGTTTAAACTCTGAATTTAATTCAATAACACTGATTTACTGTTTAGAATACAAATGTATATTATAGATATTTTCAATATGCGATCATGTTGTATTCTATAAATCACTCTTCTTTCAATCATATCCACACAAAATCTTCAAAACTTTTATCAGTTGACCAGTTTTACTTTCGAAGGGCTAGCTCAAAAGTGATATAATAGTGTATCACATATAGTTGAGAAAGTTGAACGCTTACTTCAGGTAATTGCTTATTATATTCATTATCATATTATATGGATCTAAACCTGCTCACTTGATGTACACTGTTTCATAAACATGGAAATCATATATTATTACTAAAGCTGCTCATAGAATAATACGAATCTTTGACCAAAATTTTCATTGCTCTGAAAAAAGTGGGGGCCATGCCTCCCCGGTCCCCCTGTCCCCGGGAAATGTCGGGCCTCAAGAAGTGCCAATGCAATAGACAAAAAGACCTGTATGTAAAATTTTCCCCAATAAGGAAATCTTGAAAACTGCAATTTTTTGGTAGCAACCCAAGTGCTCACCAGGACTTCCATTAACAGAATGTGAAAACGACGTTTACGACGCTTTTAGGAAAGAGCAAGCAATGTATCAGAGAGACAAAGAAGTTGCTGATCAGAGATTTATCCTCAGTAACATTCTTGAGAGATCAATGAGTAAAATGTTAACCTATACATCCACTTGGTTAAAAATTATTCGATATTCTACACAGAGACAGAAAATCATGAATAAATATGGAACACCAAAGGAATTTTTGAAAAGGATCCAGATTTTTTGCACGAGGTCTTTCAGTGCACTGTGAGAGACGAAAGAGGAAACATGTTTTTTCCAATCGACGATCGGAGCGGATGCTGCATATCTGTCTTTCTTTTACGTCTTGTGATGAACTAACTGATGCAGGCATTGAAAGGCAAGGGAACTGTGATTTCATGAATTACACCACAATACCGGAAAATTTAGACATTCTGTCATTAACAATTAACCACCCTTGGTCTAAAACCACATATGTGGGAAATAATGCATTAAATGACAAACTAAATCTAAACGACAAGAAATGAAAGCCAGTGAAGACAAGGAACAACAGCAATGTTAGCCCCAAAATGAAAAAAGTACGGTGATGAGGAGGTGCAAAGCCTTACATACATTGTTGGAAATGTAGTCATGGATTGTGAGGGAACTAGAGGCATCAAGAAATGAACACTTTTAGAACCATTAACTTGTTAAACAAGTACTTTAGGGAACCTAAAAAATTTAAAGGTTGCTAAAAGTTCTTTTTCAATTCCTATGGTACCATGATACCAAGTTTGTTCACTACAAGTTGTCATTATTTGAGATAATAATTACAGAGGATATTCTCATCTTTCGTTATTCAAGATTTCAAACTTAATCTACATTGCTCCTTACCTCAGTAAACAAAATTTTATGTAGTATTTTCATATCCTGCCTTTGCTATTGATTATAAAGATTTTGTCCTTTACTAAACCAGTAGGCCAAGCTCAGCATTGGATAGGTTTATAATCCCTATTCTTAAAGTCATATTGCATTACATTACAAAGATTTTTATAAGTATATAGATTGTACTCGTGATTATTTTGTCATTTATTTATTATAATGATGGTAGTAGATGGTAGTAGTAAATCAAGAAGGCTAAAGAGGCATTGAAAGAAGGGGTTGAAGATGAAGAGCAGACAAGGAACAACTGGACATGAAAACACACAAATGTAAAAATTCTCACCTTATGTCATGCAGACACTTCAACACTACATCGAGAAACAGAATGCCAGATGGATTGCGAACGTAGTACGAGCAGGGAATGAATACCTCACAGAGACTCATGTTTGTGGATGAGAAATACACGAAAGTCGGGTACCATCATAAAACTGTGAATGAGCAAGTGATGAGTAAGGCCCAAGAATAACAGGGCTTATCAGTGGAATTATTTCTGAGGAACTGTATGAAAAGAAAGACTGTTGTTGGTCAATTAACTTAATTCGAGTTGATGCCTTTGGTGCCGTACTGGTTTAATAGGCTAAGACTTATGTATGTATGTGTGAATGTATATATGTATGTATGTATGTATGTATGTATGTATGTATGTAGTGATACCATCAATCCAACGAAAGCTTCTTCTTTCATCTGTCAACTATGTTTCAAGCACTGCAAATCAGAAGCTGGTCTCCAAAGTCACTTACGAGGTCACGCAAGAAAAGACAGAAATTTTACTGACAACAGCTGAAGTCATAGACGACGATCATCTGTCAAGATGGAGTAATCACCATGTATGTAGTTACATAAATATGATGTCAGTGCTTATTTGCAAGCATACAAAAGACAAAGGCTGGTACGAAAAACCTTACCTACCCTATATCCACTGTACCCTATATCAAAATATGACAACTCCATTTATTAATGGTGTAAGGTATGAAATCTAATTTTACTTATGGAAATTTTGGGGGAAAGTTTTATCGTAAAAATATTTTTAAAGTTAAGGAGGATTCAGAATCATGGAGAAGTGATAAATATTTTTCCACTGAACTGGGTCTCCAATACACGGCTTCATTGGTTTGTTCTTTAAAATTAGTTTTTCTTTTCTGGAAGAAAATTCTTGGTTCTGTGGGAGGTTCAGCCCTAAATACATGTTTGGGATAAGATGTATAATAACCAGAAACTGAGAAGAGAATGGCACACTCAAGGAAAAGATACAATCCAACATGATTTGATTATGAATGTATGGTCGATGGTCGAACAACTAATATAAGCCCTTGATAAGTATAAATAGGTTTTGACTATATGTTTGTTTTATTCAATTGTTTGAGTGACGAGAAGGAAATGGCTGGTATTTTATATAGAAAAAAAGTCGCGAGTTGATTAAAGAGACTAGTTCTGAAAGCCCTATGGCACCAGCTGAACCTAAAGCATGGGTGCACTGTGGTGTCTAAGGCTAGGAGAGAGGCTGAAAAGGGAGGTGCCTGTGTAATACCCTAGTTAACGGTTGAGGGAATAACAATTATGATAATTGAGGAAACTGATCGAGTTACTATGTCAATATTTACTAGCCTGCATCCCGTATATGGGTGCTGTGGGAACTACTTTGAGAAAGGATGAATAAGAAGTTGAGCATATTTCTTAAAAACAGCAAGCTGGTTTCAGAGAAAGAGAAAATGTGTCGTCAAACAAATGACAAATTAGTAGTTGAGTGATATAAATATTGAGAAATTATGGGAAACTGAAAACAGAATTCATATAGGAAATGAATTGACATTAAAAATTCCTATGTTATGGTGTCGTACATGTGGATTATAGAATTCTTAAGTTACTTTTCATAGTAATTTGTATGTGGAGAAAAGCTTTCCAAGCTTCAAGAAGAGTTTGTTGTCTAATTAGTAACTGATTGAAACTGTAACTGTAGTGCAAGAATTCTTTTAAGGAGGCTTCTTTCTTCCTCTGCCTTTTGTTTGTGGATTTCTTTTAATATCCTATGTACTACGAGGGACAAAAAAATGGAAAAGAAATTGGAAATAATAGCTAGGCCAGCTAATAAACATACGTGGTTCATGAAAGATCTTAATCTGTGAGTGAGAAGGGAGTTGATGATTGAAATTGCAAATTTTCTCAAAAAACTCTTTAAATGTCAATTTTATTAATTATTTTTTTAATACTGTGAAATATCCTCATTCTGATTAAATTTCGGTAAAAGTGTAAGAACTGATATCTTTGTACTAAGGGTAACATTATTCTGGTTATCTCCCAAAAATAACTTGACGACTGTTGGTAAGATCCATAATATTCTTTTTGTATTTATTGAATTATGACAAATGTTCATCGTAGAAAAATGGTTTACGTTTTATACATTTATTATTTGTTGCTCCGTCCAAATCCTGATCAAGCTCTACTAAAAAAACTCAATAAGATGATTCATGAAAATTCTCACAGCCAAAGGCGTAAAACATTTTGCATGTTCATGAATAGGATCCTAATATGTCACTGTGCTGTGAGTGTACTTCCAATTAAGAGCGTTCAAATATGATAAGCCAGTAGTAACTGCAAACGACATTAAAATCAGAGAAAAACGTTGCCCGCTAATCACAAGAAAAAATAAAACTGACTTCTGGTATTCAATTTCAAACACTTCACATCAATATTTCTCAACCTGAGCACAACTTTTATATATTTCATAGGTAAACTGTAGAGAAGTATTACTCCAGCCCTACAACTTATTTATTTCATCACTCTTCTGAACATTTGCCTTTTTTTTAAAATATGATACAGATACCCCAAACTCTATTTTCTTCTGTTTTTATTCTTTCCACGCCAGATAAACCATATTGGTTTTAATATTGCGTTGCCATTTCTTGTAACATGAAACAAGATACCTGGTTAAATAGTCTTGTTTTACTTCTTACTCCAGGGTAGGCCTACTTTAATAACATCATTAATCAGAGCGCTGCAATTACAAATTCATACATGAGATAAGAGATAATATCCAACCTTTATTCAGTTAAAATCAACCAATGGTTTTTATTTAGTGTAAAGATAATTTTCCTGTCTTTGATTACATAGTCACAAATAAGGCAGGAATTTAAAAAAAATGCATTTACCAATTTTTACGATGGGTGTAAATCCATTACTACAACTGAATGGACTTTATGCAGAATTTGGGTTCTTACCTTCTCTTAGACATGGAAAAATATAAATTACGAAATGTTACTTTGCACCGCAGTTTTCTGAAAGAGAAAAAAAATCAATTTCGATGTGCAATGCATTTTTGGGCGATATTTCCTCAAATAATAAACATGGGTGCTTAAAAGTTATAAATATATTATTTGTAAGAAAACATTTTTCAAGCTTGAAAAACGTTAGTGGAAAGGTGTATATGTTGCAGATATATTTTGTGAATAAAAAATAGAATTGAAGTAATTGTAGTTGGATAAAGCGAAATTACGACACTGTGCTGATAGCTGGTAATGAAACGGATCTACAAGAACTACTAAGCATTGTAGTCGAAGAAAGTGAACGTAACGGACCTCTCAAAGGATCTCTCAACATCAAGAAGACGCACAGTATGGTTGTGACAAACTCTACTGTTGTCCCATTATGTTCTTTAAAAGTAAGAGGAGAAACTATCACACAAGTTAACAAGTTTAACTATCTTGGCAGCTGGATATCATCGGATAGAAGGTCATTGATGGATATGAAGGCAAGGATTACACAAGCTAAGCAAGCATTTTATAAGTTGAAGAGAGTGTTGAAATGCAACGAAGTCAGCATGCAGACCACAATAAGAATCCTGAAAGCATACGTGTGGTCAGTGATGCTTTATGGAGTAGAGGCATGGATTCTTACTAGTAGGCTGGAAGACTACCTGGAAGCTGCAGAAATGTGGTTTTTAAGGAGGATGATGAAAATAGTATGAACTGACAAAGTAAGAAATGAAGAAGTGCTAAGAAGAGCAGGCACTACAAGAGGACTTTTAAACATTATAAAGTCCAGACAGATGGCATTCATTGGACATAACATCAGAGATGAGATGATCGAACATCTAATTCTCACCGGAAAGATATCAGGAAAGAGAGGCAGAGGTAAACCGAGAATGATGCATATGGATAACGTTGTAAGATGGATGAGCAAGAAAGAAATATCTAGAAGAGTAACATGGATTGAGACAGCTAAGAAGAGAGATGAATGAAAGGCTATGATCGTCTACGCGTGTAACACGCACGGCACATAATGAATGAATGAATGAATGGATGAATGAATGAATGAAAAGCGAAATTGGAAACTTTGTAACCAAGAAATATTTTTTAATTCCTATCGAAATTTCCCTCTAACTTTGGAAAATATCTTGGATTTGTAAGATGTATCTAATTTTATCAAAGAAAGTTATGACATAAACACACAAAAAGTGACTCTCACCTGAAGGTGTTTCCCTACTACTGAGGCTCCTTTTACAGTTGCTACCAAAACTAATAGTGTGGGTTTCAATCCCTTTTAAGACTCACTTGGGATAGATTCATTTTTTTGTTACTTATGGGTTGGGCCACTGACAAGGCCTCTTTATCCCATCGGTCTTGTACCACAGCTACAACAACAGCAAAGTTAATCTTGTTCATTTCTCGTTTTACTTTTCTTCTCGAGATTTTTATTGAATACACAAATTTATTTTATTTAGACCTGTTCTCATAAATGCTACAAAATTTTAGGGAACTTGCTGAAACCTTACAACAGTTTGATTCCAAGACTTGAATTGCGTGGATTTCGATCCATCATGTGCTACATTTATTAATCCCTAGGTTTTTCTATCCTCTCCACACTTCTAGATATCATCCCTTCTAGCCTCTGCCTGTATCCAATTCTTCTCTTCTCAAGCTTCAAAAAGTTATTTTCGTCAGGATACTCCTACTTCTACCCACATGCCAAGAATAGCTCATTTTCCTCCCACTGCAAACGTTGATTAACTTTTAACCCCACCAATTTTCAATTTTTTCTTTCTTTCTGTGTAACCAAAGAGTATAACACAGTCTGCTTCCATTTTCTTTGGTATAACGCATTCTAATTATGCTTTTATGAAAATATTCATTACTGAACTTCACAAAAGACTTCTAAAAACGAATTCTTGCAATTTTAAATAAATTGATAGAAAAGACCTTCGTTACTGGTTGATTCTGTGACACGAAATCTATTATTGCATGAAAGAAAAAACTAAGCTCTACGAGCTACTACACGTCCTTAACTAAAGTCAGTGTGTGTGTGTGCGTTTGTTTGTTAATGTGAATATAAGCTATGATTTTCATGATATGACAGCTACATTTGTCTTCAGGACAGTTTGAAATGCTCCCTTTCATGTGATCGGGATGTAATTTGTAAAATCGAGCTTTATGCTGAATAACGCAGTCAACCCTAAAAGACACAATGTTATTTTACATTAAGATGCCTAAAATATAACGTGGAGTAGTTTGATTAATAAAGCATTAAAAGAAAAGGTTGTGTGGAGATTTTCCCCCCTGAATCTACTCCCACGTAAGTTTAACTGAATGTACGTTCAAATTAACATGGAAGGTTGACAATGTTGGAAGTTAATAACCCAGGCTTCTTTTATTATCAGTGGGAATAGAGAGTTTTTGTCTCAGAACAATAAGTGTGCCACAATAGATCTCGTAGCATATTAAACGTAGAAAGGGTTTTTCCTCTTGAGAAAGCTCGTGTCAGCCTTCAGAAAAACTGAAGCCAGAAAACTTAAGGTTGTCGTGTTGTTATTTGTCCTGGACGAACTACGCAAAGTGAAACAGAAGAAAGTTTTCAAATAAAAGCTTTGTAATGAAGAGTTCAGGACCTCTCATATTTTTTGCTTCAGACGTTTTGGTTTCCTCACTTAAAGATTACTGCGTAAGCTGAAAAGGGGATTTTCCCTTTTTCGGAAAAACAAGTCTCGCTCAGCTGAGCACTACCTCCATTATTAGAATAATGTGATCAAAACACATTAAGGCTAGGGTAAAACAACAACAAATCCAACTTTAGAACAGTTTGAAGCTGAGATTTTCAAAAGATTTTTACTTTTCAACCTTAAACTCAAAACTTTAGTAAAGAAATAATAGAGTTTTGCAAGTTCAAAAAAATGGCAAACTGGGGTTTATTTAGTTCCAATCAAACCTAATTTTGATGGAGAGGGGGATAGTACCCCTAAAAAAAATTGACAAATTCCACAAAAACACAAATGAAAGCCAAAGGCCTGTTTGGAGTTCCACCGAACAAAATTTTTCAATGCTTTCTGTCATTCAGTGTACTTTAAATCTGGAAATATAGGAAACATGTCCAACGTACTGGTGATAAAATAATAATTAAAAAATTACACTGATACCAGCAAAATTCTGATCCCCGGACATTCGGACAATATTCTGATGCTTAATAAAGCATTTATAAAGTAAAGAGCAACACTAATCATCTTTACTAATGCAGTCTTTGTTTCCGAGGAGCGGTGACGTAATGGTTTGTGCAGTTGTTCCGTAACAAAAAGGTTCCGGGTTTGATTCCCCAGGCATGAGTTTGGAACTCTACAAATAAAAAAGCTATTGGTTGGCGTCAGGAAGGAAATCCGGCCACGAAATTCCTCACTACCAAATCCAAGTCCTTCTGAAGGGCACTATCTGGGCTACAATTACTAGGCTAAAATGATGGTAAATCCAATGAAAAAAAGTCTTTGTTTCACGTTCCAGTATGGCAAGGAAAATAAAATTACTCCTGGAAATTGATCTTTCCTTTAAATTTTTGAAACTGACATGGGTATTGCATGAAACTGAATGATTGAACATTTTGGCGAGAAATTATATACTGACTAAAAATTCCTTTTCTCAAGTTAAAAATGCCTTTTGTAATACACGATTTTTCATTAGCTACTTAAAATTCTGATCAGGTCTCAAGTTGCTTATTTTTTAGGCAAAGTTTGGATTTAAGTTGCTTAATGGTTGCTTACTTTTTTCAACCCAATTTTAGTAATCATACAACAGGAAGGGAAAGTACGAAAGGAAATAGTATTTTCAGTATACATTACTTACTTACCCACCCATAACACAAACTTTTAATAAAGAAACAGAACTAAAAATTTATTTCTTAAAAAAATAATCAAAAGTGTTTCCGTCTTCAATATCTTCAATTGCTGTATCTCCTCCCTCATCGATTCTGGAAGAATGTCATAAGGGGCATCCCTTACCTCGCCTGGGAGAGGAGTCTCTACTACTTTTCTGCTTTTCATCCTACTGAATATGTTGAACAAACAATTCGAACTGGCTCATGATCTGCACGTAGTTTAGAAGCTCATCGATACTGCAAAAACTTTTATTTTCATTCAAGCCCTTCACTTGGACAGTTGAAGATGAACGAGTTCAGTTCACTAAACTACACGTCGACACCATATGACATGTATACAGAAGTGTAATTCATTAAAACACCTGCTTGCAGTACTCAGACAATGTTAATATGCAGCTTATTTCACTAAAAGGATAATTTTAGCTTAATTTTAAACTCTGCCTTTTCTTTTAACTTCCATTAGCTACTTTATTTTAACTTCTAGATGTTATCATTGTGTATACCCTGTGGTTGAATATAGCTTGGTGTTTCGACAGAACACTCTACTTTGTATATACTTAAGCCTTGTTATGATAAACCTCTCTTCCAGTACGCCAGTCCTTTGTGTTTAAAGCCTTCAGTTTACAACCGAAAGAAGCAACATCACCATTTTTAGTTCTATTAGATTTGGTTTTCCTCAGTAGTAGTTCCCTGCAAGTTGTTTAAGCTTCGTTTGTTCCTTTTCTCCTTCCTTCACCTCAAGGAAGATGAAAAAGCCACGTCAATACTGCAAGTTCCTTTTTTAATTTGATTTCTTTTTTTATTTTATACTTTTAAAAACTGTTTATTTGTTGTTTTCTTCCCTATCTCAATTCTATTTCCAAAGCATGTAAAGACTATGTAGTTTGTAACTTTTAAATGAGAAAAGAATTATATTCACTACTTCTAAGGACGTGAATGAGGAGAAGTTGCTCCAGCGGATTCCACATTTGCAAATTGTGTCTTGTCCAGACGTTTCCGTCATTAGAGTTCAGCATTGGAAAAAAGTTGTTTATAGAAACACATACACATTTATATATGTGGTTTATGGTTGATAGCCGAGAAACAATTTTCTTGATGGCTTTCTTCACTGTTTCTTTGTGCAGCTTGTCAAAGTCCTCTTTGGCACTGGTGTCGATGCATTCTTTCTCTTCGAATTAGCTTTGGAAGATGCACGTAGCAGTCTTTGTGTCTGAGGTATCCCTTAAACACCTGGCGAAACCACCTTTTTGTAGAAGCTTTTTTCTGCGTTTTGGATTCAAGCTTAATATTTATGTCCACTTTCTCCATGTTATTAGAGCAACCATGACCGGACGTTCAAATGGTCTGCTTTGTAAATTGCCAGTAATGTCTTGTCCTTCACAATGAATTTTCTCTTGTCCGATTTTTTAAATGTAGAGTCCACATCCTTAGCTACTGTTCAAGTATGGGTGTGTATGGTGACAGTGATTAACATACTCGTTTGATAGTAACTCTCTGTTTTTATTAATATGTACAATATTTCAGGTTTGGGAACAGTTCTATGGTGACAACGAACGTAAAGACGCATTGATTCATTCCGTACCGGAGCTGTAGAGAGAAAAAAGGAAAATTAAGTGTGGGGAGGAGAGGGGTCTTTAGGGGAGAAAGTAAATCAGCACCAGAAAGCCAAGGAGAAGGAAAAGAACCTTATGACAGGTTACCTAGTATTAGTAGAAATACACTCACAATGTTCTTACGCAGGCCACCAAAACTAAATTCAGCTGCAGGAAGGAAGTTTCATGGCATGTTTCTCTCTTGCTATGGATCCGGAAACAAATTGTTTCAGAACAAAGGCCTGCTTGATCAGCTTTCTTGCTTTGACTTGGCTTGGTGAAAATCTTTCTTTTAGAATGTGCTTTGTAAGGAGTGAGAAGTCTTTGACGAGATTGTCATCTGTATTCTGCAGAAGAGCATTGTGCTATTAGGCAGTTATGTGAAGATAGTGTGCTTTCCGTCTCAGTGACATCTTTGACCAGTATAATCTCATAATCTGAATTTCCAAATGGAATTAGAAAGACGTATTCTGGACAGGTTTTGATGTACGATTACTTTGTGTCTTAAGTGTCAGAATAAAATTCCTGGGATGGGGTTTGTCTTGGGCTAACGTTTTCCTTGAGATTTTTGAAGCATCAAACAGGCTCGCAGGTTGTGCTTCTATATTTGGTGCTGGATCAACCAGTTTAAGTTGGGAGCTTGTGTAACTATGTCTTTTCCTGTCATGTAATACAATGGTGTTTCACATGGATCAAGTAGGCTTTCTCTATGTGGAAAAGCCTGGTGCTAAACCAAGATTATCCCTTACAACATGTAGTCGAACTTGACCACAAAAGGAACAATCGTGACTACTTCATTTTTCCTCACATCTGCCACATCCACAAGGGGATGACTACCTTTTTGTGCATTACTACTCGAGATGTCATTGCAGTACGTTTGATCTTCTCCCTGTTCATTTCATTGACAGTAGCCTGTAGCACAGTAACCAGTCTCGCAATGTTTCTCCTAGTAATTGCTCCAATGCATACTGTCTGCAACAGGGATGCTCTGCCAGGAAGAGCTTAAGCTTTCCAGGAATGTATTGCTCTTGTGGTGGCAGGGCTCAACACGCCGAATGTTAGTTTTCTGTTTCGTCATCACCGCGGCTGACAGCACCAGTGAAGTCTTTACCCTCATCGATCTTCACTTTCTGTGACCATGCAAAAGGAGTTTAACAATCACATATGGACTCAAATGCCTGAGTTACAGTGGTGTTGTTCTTGTTCCGCCAGCACAGACTACCATTCTCAGTGCTTTGTGATGGATATGGTCTATAAGCAACGAAAATACGTCAGATTTCTGGACCTATTTGACACTGTTATGGTGGATTGTGCCGATTTTTTCTGTCAATGAGGTCAAAAGGACTGAAAAACCTCCTGCATCCTCACATAGGCATGAGGATTTTGTTTTGTTTTCTGCTTCAGTCACGCAGCACTCCTGAACCTATCAGGTTAGTGGTATGCCTGCTGAAAGCTTTTTTTTTCTCATTACCGTTATGGTTAATGTTGCAATATTGGCAAGTCAGTCTACAGATTTCTGTTGTGTCTCGGATACAGTCGACTAGATCACTCTATAGAGAACTGGCTCTCCCCCACACCCCATGCTGTAGTTTTTGACATAACAGGCTTCTTGCATATAAAACACTTATTTTGTGCCTGTTTTTTACAAATCCTTTAATTTGACACAATCTATGAGTAGACACGGCCGTTTTTATGATCCTGAACCTGAATGTAGACTGCCTTGGACATTATGACCCGATGGTTGGCACCATAAAATTGCTTAGATTCTTGTTCAGCATCCAAGAATTGCTTCTCTACCTACCGCAAGACCCTGTCGATCTGCAAATAAATATCTATTGAGTGACAACCGTGTAGATGGCATCCTCATCTCAGCCCTATTTTGTGTAGTGAAGCGCCCATACCCAACTCGATTTCTTAATGGTGCTACCCAGGGTTCTATATATTGTCATCCAGTTGGCCGCCTTCTAATTAGGGGATGAATCTAAATCCTTATATAGGGCAGAGTGTCTTCTACTACCTCTACTGCACCGGAGAGATCCATTCTTTTATCCAGTCCAGATGGAGTGATCCATATATTTTGATTTCGACTATTCAAAGTAACAAACGTAGTAACAAACGAATGTTGCGTAGTGTGAGGACCAACAGTATACAATTTTGAAAGGTGCGCATAACATGTGTGACCTTGCCACTTCCACCCTGACCTCAAAATACGATAGCTTGTGAATGGAGATAGGATCTATGTTCCATTTGGATACAAAGATGGTTTCCGGTCTGCCTCTACGCTGAGCGAAACTAAAAACGCAATTATGAGCTTTACGGCACTTGTATTTTGAGTCACCCATTTTCTACCCCTGACCCCAGCCAGCAGGCTCTCTGATGTTATGGCATCAATATTCTTTGACCTGTGATATTTTGCATCCTTCCCCAAAGAAAGAATCTTTCCACCGCTTTACATAAAGAAAGCAACTGCTGCAGAAATTATTTTTTGTAGGTAACCAACAACTTCCTCTACAAATTTCAAGACTCAGCAAAGAGAACATGCATTAAGGTGCCTTTACCCGTTGTTATTTTTTCAACCACCTTTACCTCTTGATTTGGAGTTGGCTTTGGTATCTTATCATAAATGTGTCATTCTCTGCTTACTAACTGGCATATAAAGGAGGCATTCCTTTTTCTGAATGGAAATATTTTGTACGTTTTCCTCATTAAGTGCTGTAGGGTTTACGAGCTGACCGTTTTTCAAACCAAAAGACGGAGGGGAATGCAATGGATTGCAAAATTGTAAAAATTAGGCATCGACACGTTGCATTAAAAACATGCCTATGGTGTTCTTTCTACTGAGTGCACAAAAGCATTTCTTTCCTTCGCTAAAATGGTAAAAGTGCTATCTAGAAGCTACAAGGATAGATTATTCGGTTGATTCTGAATGGAGAATTGTCATCATTGTTATGTCGTGAATTGTTATGACGCTTTTGAAGTTCTTCAAACCTAAAAACACAACACAAAGATTACAGTGTGTTAGAAAATACAAAGGTAACTTAACTGAATAAGTGAAAAGTCCATTAACCGCCTGAAACGAGCTACTACTGTAAAAAAAACCCCCGAAGCAATCACAGGTTTTGGAAACTAGCGAAGAGAACAGAGACTGAGAAACATTGCAATGTATTGTAACAAATCAGCTCTGGCACACTTGTCAAGAAAATATCCTGGTTTGACGAATAAAATATTCTCAGATTTTACTTAAGTCTTCCTGGGCTTAAAATAAGGATAAAGATACAGATGTTGAGTTCATAAAAAAAAGCAGGGAGAGCCAATATTCTTCCGGACGAGTTGATGAAAAAAACTATTCAGTTGATGATTTGGATGTTAAAGGTGTGTCCGTCTATTTTCAAACATTTAAACTTTGTTGAAAGGGCATAGTGCTGACTAAATATTGTAGCTTTCTTTCCAAGTATGGCGGATATTTGTTTTTTTAAAATCACTGGGCACGGATATTTATATGAAAAATAGAAACGTCGGCTCAAAAAATGATGAAGAATATGGTCACAATATCGAACATTTCTCTGGCTTTAAGTATTTTTGGGGAAATCTAGTCTCCTTTTTAGCGACAATTAAAGGCACCACAAGTATGGCATAATACTTCAGATGATTTGATATTCAATTTAGATTAAACTGCGTTATCATATGTGTACTCTTCATATATGTGCCTTCATGTGAAAGCAGCAAACAGTGTATCTCTTGGAAAAAAGTAAACAGAAAAAATTCACTGGAATCTTTATAATAAAATTTGCAGTATTCTTACTGATGTAGCTAACCTATCAGGGTACCAAGGACCGATGTTTACCAAAAGAAGTAGAGTTCTCAGGAGGTTATGATGTCAAATATACCTCTGATCGTTGCAGAAACGAAGAAACAGTTTTGCAGGATTGTGAACATATTGCAAATACTTACTTAAAGCTAAAGAAAAGAGAATCATAACATACTTACAGCCAAAAGGTTCTTCTTACATTTGACGTTTGCAAGGGCCAGAGAACCGAAACCGCAGAGACTCCTGCATCAAAATCTTACCACCAAATCTTTCGAATTACTTTTAGCCATTAACTTTAATAGTAAATGGTCCAGCCAAAGCACCCTTCTACCACACATTTAAGTCACTATAGGTTTGTGAAATAACCAATCAATTCGAATATGTAGCTTCTATTTACAATGTAGAGGTGCTACTGAATTTACCATACCTTTATTGAATTCACTTGAATTGATTGATTGGTCTATATGACCACCTTAGGAATGACTCTGGTAGAATTTAAAACGGTTTTAAAAAGCTAAAATGAACAAATCTATTACTGGCGAGCTGTATGTGGAAGACTCATTTGGCGATTGAGACTACCAACTTTTATCAATAACCGGTTAGCGTCACTGAACTGTATATAGCCATTCTTAGTGTAAAAAGAAATTTTACATTTGTGTTCTATGTTCAAAGCATGATACAATTTTCATTATGCTTAAATCATTGCTATTTTGAAGACGCTGAAGATCTATTCTTAGAGTTGGGTGGGGTGTTTTCACTGCCGTTTTTTATCTCAGGCAAAAAAATCAACACTTGTCTTTGTTCTACACTTTTAAAGTGTCGGCCGAATTTCCGCCAAACGTTGTAGCTTGTCAGATATCTACTTGTCTTTGTTTGGGATAGTTCATCAGTAATGTCTTGTATTAAAAGTGCAAAGTTCACCAGTTCCATGACGGCATGCTTGGTCAAGTACTGGACGATGGAGATGCCTCCGAAGCTTTCCCAGTAATAAATGGAGCCAAGCAAAGCTGTTTGCTTGCCCAAACTCTGTTCAGTATGACGCTTACAGTAGGATGTGGACCCCGAAATTCCCCGTTCGGGGAATTTTCGGTAATAGAAGCTAATTTTGACTCCGCGATATTCGGGGAATTTTTCATTTCCCCCCAAAAAATTGAAAAAAGATTTCTGACTATTTAACTTAATGTTTTAGGCGATATGTTGTTGTTTTCCGTCTGGGGACTCGCTTCTCAGTTTCTCTCTTTCGGGCGCGCTTTGCTCAATTACGATATTTCTCGCCAAAGAATTGTAAATAAAAGTGAAAATATCGGATTTAGACTTTCTTGACGTGAGTCAAAGTCTCAGATCTCCTGTTTGGCAGTATTTCTTACGCTCTGAAGACACTACCAAAACTGAGTGCAAGTTGTGTTCCAAGATTTACAAAGCTTTGGGAACTACCAAAGGTTTGCTTGACAATCTTAGAGGAAAACACAATTTGGATTTGGAATCAGAACAAGCAGCTAGACTGGCAGGATCACTAAAGAAACTACGAAAAATCACGTCGTTTTTGGAACAGAGAGATGCATTATCGCTTGATTTTCGTGTTGGTCGACTTTGTGCAGTGAATTTCAGTTTTCATGCGACTTCAACTAGTCAAGACATTAGAGTTTGTTTCAAAGCTTTAAAACTTAGATTACCTGAAAGTCCCAATGCTATCAAACTTTGTCTAGAACGCGAATATGAACGTGTCAAAGCAGACATGATGTCAAAGATTACAGAGATGAAACAAGATGGCATGAGGTTCAGTTATACTACCGATGAATGGACATTAAATATAAATCGACGATATTTGAACATAGATCTGCATTATTCTAAAGGCTATTTTTCACTTGGACTTGTAAGAATTGTAGGATCTATGTCTGCAGATGTTTTTAAGATAATGTTTGAAGCTAGGCTAGCAGAATTTGGATTGGATGTGCAAAAGGATATAATTGGTGGTACCTCTGATGGAGCTGCACTGATAATACGTTTTGGTAAAGCAATGCAGCCACTGCTACATTTTCTGTGCTATGCTCATCGAATAAATCTCTATGTCAATGATGTACTTCAAGTGAAGAAAAAGAAGGAAAAGTCTAGCTCTAGTTTGGATAAGGAGGAATCTTTAGAAGAAACTTTGGAAAATTTGGAATATTCTGATGATGTCATGGATCATGAGGATTCTGGACAAGCTTTTGACACAGAGGAGGAAATTGGCAATGATGAAGATCTCAATCCAGATTTCAAAAATGACATTGTCATGATTAGAAAAATAGTGAAAACTTTACGAAAATCTTTTATGAAAAATGACACCTTTTTGCAAGCTATTTTGAAAAAAGACCTGGGACACGAGTTGAACCTTGTTTTTGACTGTCCAACCCCTTGGAACAGTCTGAATGTCATGATTCAGAGATTTCTTAGGATCTACAAGCAATTGAAGATGGCTTTGGTGCACATGGACTGTGAATTTCAGTTCACTGATTATGACATATTCAGACTAGAAGATCTTAGCAATGCCTTGAATGTTGTAAAATCTGCTAGCCTAGCCTTATGCAGAAAGGATGCAACTCTTTTAACAGCAGAAACTATCATTGAAACAACATTAAAAGAGCTTGAAAAACAAAATTCTCATATTAGTATGAAATTACATGAATTTCTTACTAAAAGAATTTTAGAAAGAAGAGATACTCAAGCTGCACATTTGATTTCTTATTAACATGATCCATGCTTTATTGCCAAGAAAAAAGATTTCTTTGGATTCAAAATTGAACGAAATTCAATTCTAGATCTAGCAACAAAACGTCTCAGGCGACTCTTTTCTGTTGTTGTTGGAAATAATAATGAAGATAGTGATACTGAAGGTAGCACTAGCCAGGAAGAGGAGACAGAAAACTTACCATTTGACGAACAATTCGACTTGGCACTTCAAAAAGCAAAACAAAGTACAAAATTTAATGCTAGACTAGAACTACAAGTAAAACCGCCTTTAGTCAAAGCTGAAATGCAGCTTTATGAGCTTAAGACTACCACTCAAAGGCATCCTAATCTCCACTTGGTTTACAAGTCACTTTTAACTATTGCACCAACAAGTGTGGAGCCGAAGCGATGCTTTTCTTCTGCTGGCTTATTTAGTACTAAAATTAGAAACAGACTTGGCGATTCTACCCTTACCATTCCTGTCTTTCTACGCAATTTCTACAGAAAATAGAAAAATTCTATATAAAGAGGTGAAATACACAAAAACTTTAAGCAAAATCCCCTTTATCTGCTTTTTCGGAACATTTCGGGGGAAATTCGGGGAATCTGTCAAATTTCCCGAAATTCCCCGTTCCCCGAAAATATTCTTCAATCGAGAAAAATGCAAACGCCAGCTTACAGCTATACTGTCTTACGCATTCTGTGGTGATTATGCAGATGACATCAAGATCAGGTACAGAACGGATGACAGACTCTTCAAACTGCGGAGAATTCAAGCCAGGACCATAGTGAAAGAAGGTTCAGTGCGTGGTTTTCTATTTGCAGCCTCAGCGACAGCTCTCAACGCTGTCACTGAGGCCCAGATGCAGCAGAGTATAAACTGTTTTTCAGATGCTTTGCGACAACTTCGGTCTTACAATACAATACGTACCAAGAAAACGGAGGTCCTGTATCAACCCGCACCACAACAGGCGTACGTAGAGCCTGCTATCACTGTTAAAGGGGAAACGCTAAAGGCTGTTGACATGTTCACGTACCTTGGCAGTATACTTGGAAGATTTTTGAATATTAATGACGAGGCTGACACCCGCATTGCCAAAGGATGTTCAGCCTTCTGACGGCTTCGTTCATCAGTGTGGGACAGGCATCAAGCTGACCACAAAACTGAAGGTCTACAAGGTGGATGTTATTCCCCCTTTACTGTATGCCTGTGAAACATGAACAGTCTATGAATGCCATGCTAGAAAGCTGAATTATTTTCTTCTAAATTTGTCTGAGAAAGCTGCTGAAGATCAAGTGCAAGACAAAATCTTGCACACAGAGATCCTCTTCCAAGCCAAGTTGTCAAGCATCCACACTCTGCTCAGGAGATCTCAGGTCAGGTGGCTTGGTCATCTTGTCCGAATGTCAGACCCACGCCTTCCCAAGAGATTGTTCTATGGTGAACTTGCAGAGGGAAAGCGCTCACAAGGTGGCCAAAAGAAGCGCTACAAAGACAGCCTCAAAATTTTTCTGAAGAAGTTTGGTATTGACCCCAACAGCTGCGAGACCTTGGCACTAGACCAAGCTACCTGACGCAGTTGTATCCACAAAAGCGCTGTCTCCTTCAATAATCACAGGGTCTCAGAAGCTCAGAGAAAACGTGAACTGCGCAAGTTTAGAGCTGGCACACTTTCCCCTCTTCCAGCAGATCATCTGTGTTTGTCCTGTGGCAATGCTTTCTGTGCTAGCATTGGACTGATTAGCCACAGCCGAACTTACCACATCCTGTAATATTCCCTGTGTATATGATGTCATGGTCATTGTCGAGAACGACGGACGAACAATCTACAGGACAATTTTTACCTTATGGTGTTGATTCCCAACATCACATGGACAGTTCAGAACGTTTTCAAAGAATCACTCGAGTCGATTTAACGAGCAACTTACAATGGAATACCACAAAACGTGGAAGAAAGGAATTTGTAGAAGATGTTGCGGTTATTGAAATTGCCTAGAACAAATTTCCACATTATCCGAACCTTTGTAGAAATCAAATTTAAGCAACATAGAGGTCAATCATTATCTGAAGTACACAGTTAACGGTTTGGGAAAAAAAGTTGTCCATATTAGCGTTCGTCAGAGGGGGAGGGAGGGTTTTTCCAGATCTTGCATTCACAATCTTGTTTTCACTTCTGTCTGTTAATTTAAAAGGGCCCCCACTTAATTTATAAAATGCAATGCAATCTTTTGCCTGATAGATTTTGAGCCACAGGTCTGATCGTCAACCTAGAGAAAGAAGGGAGTTGTAAAGACAAAGAAAGACTTGAAATCTGTAGAGCTCGTGTTTAAAAAACTAACAGAACTAAGCAAAATATTCTGTTGTATCTTGAACTACAATAAACACAAAAAATATATGGTAACACTCCTTAAAACAACTCGGTCACTGTTACCTCGTAGTTCCTCACTGTTTTTGCATAAAAAGAGGCGTACCTAATCACTTTAGTAGCTTGATGATGGGAGACATATTTGCAGAAATGTATTTTAGAAAAGGTTTACGACAGATTAAGCTACAGAGCTCTTATATACGTCGTTTTTACTAAGTCCATAAGACCTAAAACGTTTAAGGTTGTTCGAGTAGCATTAAAATATGCCGTTCTCCATTCTTGCGAACAGCTAGAAAGAACAATATCAAGATTTCTGAATTTTTGTAACACTTAAGCCTCTCTTTAGGATGGCTAAGCAACCAAATAACCTGAATATCGTACGTTTTCCTGTTCTCAGAAAAAGATCAAGGTGTATAACAAAATAGACAAGTTGTTAGCTACTTCAAGAAAGGATTTACCTGAATTACAAGAATGGTTAATGACTTCTTTGAGACATTCAAGAAGCCTAGTATTACCTTTAAAATGCAATAAGCACAGAGCACTACAAGGTATTAATCTCATCTAACAATGATACTCGAAGATAAAGAAAACTCGTTACCAGGGAAAGACACTAAAAGATGTTTGCGTTTGACCTAAAACGTTTGACCTAAAACTGTCATCACCAGTACCAAACTCCATATGCAACTCTTACACTGGATTGACAACCTGTCAATTCTGGCACTTTCATCAAAAGATGAATCTCCTCTTGTGAGAGATGTGAAATTCGCTTTAACTTCCAAAACCCTTCCTGCAAAGATTATTATTTCAGTAGTTAAAACGGCAATAAATGACCTTTCCCAAAACGAATCAGATACAGAGAAAAAAATAAGCCTTATCTTTCAACTTTCCAAATTACCCATTAGCAAATTTACGCAAAAGGAAAAATGTGCCGTCAAGAGCTTAAAGAACGATGATTCGATCTCCATCTTGCCAATTGACAAAGGAAGTGCAACTCATCCTTAACAAGGCTGGATACATCCAAAGATACCGTAAAACTCCAACAAAGGATCACATATTACAGTTAGGTATAACCCAAAGAAACAAGTCACCATCAAAATAAGCAAAATAGTAATTCCATAATAAAAAAATCGTCTACTTAATTATTACCTCTACCACTGCTTAAAATCTAAAGTCTCACCTTTACTACGGTTCTATGGGTTACCAAAATAACACAAGCTTAATCTACCAAAGTGTCTAATCGTATTTTTTTCAGCATTCATAAAAAAACAAACAATTCGGGAAGATGAAATATTGATCTCATTTGATGTCACATCGTTATACACAAGTATTCCTAACGATAAGACATTACTAATTGATATCCAGAGAGCTTTACACAAAAGCATTGGACGCAATTGTGCAGAAAAAAAGGAAACATTTGAGAGAAATATGCCTACCTTAAATCAAGAACATCAATGAGCACCTAATAGGAACTCTCAGAAAACACAACATTCAGTGTTCCCTCCGCATGATACCTCAAGGAATATTCTGTCAAAACTAAAGGACCTTTTTCAACTTGAGGATGGATTATAAAGCTTAAAGACATTTGAAAGATTGTCTTGATCATTATATTGGTTAACTATAAAAGAAGTGCAATGAAGTACCTCAAAAATTGACACCAAAAATAATGATACAGTATGTCTGAACATTGCGGGACACATAACTGCATCTTTAACTTGGAAAAAGGTTATTGAGAAATAAACCAACACAACAACAATGAAAATAAATGAAATAATCCTATCTCCTCATTACAAGAATCACATCGACAGTATATTCTGCAATCTACCAGAAATATGACCTCCAGCACTAAAAAAAACAAAATACACAATACAGTTATAACGCCACTCTTCAAAGCAACTAGATTCCCGTCACCACGTAGGTTTACACTATCGACATATAAACGTAGCTGTTCCTTATCACTTTAATGGCCCGGTGGTGACGAAAATATCTCTCAAAAAGGAGCTCAGAAAAAACTTACGACACATGAAATGATAAGGCCCCTACATCTATGTTTTGTTGTTTTTGCTTTATCGCATAAACATTGTTTTGTACATTTATTTTAATATATTGTAATTTTCAATAGTTAATCAAAATTGTTCTCTGTTAACTTCTTTAGAAATGAACTATGGTGAAAAATCTATGACCCTGGACTTTGATACTTGAACCTGGAAAATAGTTGGGCTATAGATAAGATTAAGAATGTACATCTTCCTTAGCTAGATATTATTTACTTTATGAAAAGTAACTGGAACAAACACGTTTGTTTCATCATCTACTATTTCAAGGGTAAAAATTATGGGTCAAATTCTCAGGTCATGCCTTTGCTGTAATTTATGATCCATAATACAGATTTCTTATCAGTCTAAGATCTTTTCCATACAAATCAAGCCTCTCTATCAATTCCAGTAGCTTGTCATGCTTCACACAAGCGAACGCCTTAACATAGTCTATGAAACATATACACAAGTCCTTTTGCTTTTCAATACATTTTTCTATGATAGCTCTCAGACAAAGAGTGGCATTTCTTGTTCCCTTACCAGGCTTGTATCCAAACTGCTCATCGGATAACTCTTCTCTGATGGTACTCGTATTACTATTTAGCGTTACATGTAAGATTATTTTTGTTACATGGCTCATAAGGCTCTGTGTACCTTGCATCTATTGTTCCTGACTTCTTTGGAAGGGCAATGGAAATTGATTCAATCATTTCATCGGGTACGTTTTCAGATTCATACACATCATTACCAATATCAGGTACCTTATCAATCCCAAAATTTCTAAAGCCTCTATCATTTCAAACGCTATCTCATCATTTTCAAAAGCCTTGTTTTTCTTTATATGTTTCATGCATCTCTCTTATTTCGTCTTTTGTTATTGGATTGCCAGTCAACTGTTTCCTTATTGCTGGTCTATCATTTCTTTTAGTATTTGAATATAAACTTTGGATGTACCCTGTCCAACTTCTCTTAATTTAGTCCTGCTCCACTAACACATTACCCTCTTTATCTTTAATACAGCTAGCTGCATATCATTTTTTCTTAATAACTACAGCTTTCAATTTTTCATGCATTTTTTTACATTTTTATTTTCTAATTTTTCAATCTCCTCTCATTGTTTGTTTAGATATTCTTCCTTTGCTGCCCTACACATATTCCGAATCCTCATATTTACCCTTCTGTACTCATCCGTGTCTTTCTTCACTCTGCGCTTCGTTTCCATCTGATCCAAAATCTCTGATGTCATCCACTTCTTCATAGCTGTCATTCCACATTTAGGGATACACTCTTGAGCACTACTCACCAACACTTTTTGCAAAGTTTTCACCTTTCACTATCATCTCCGCATTGCTTGTATCGCTCTTCTACTTTCTGATAAAACTTGGCTTTGACGTTTTTAGCCTCTATTAGTACATTCCATTTCATCTTAGGTTTCACTTTACTAATCTTTAACTTTTTCAGATCTACACGTATTCTACCCATCAAAAAAATATGATCATTGTCACAGTCTGCTTCTGGATAAGTCCTTACTCTTGTAATAGCATTTCGAAAGCGTTCATTAATCATAATATAATCTATCTGCTTTCTATAGGTGTCTCCAGGGCTTTTACAAGTATACAAGTTCCTCATGTGATGTTGAAACCAGGTATTCGTGAATACAAATCTGTTCGTTATGCACCATTCTACTAACCTACTACCCCTTTTATTCCTCTGACCTAAGCAAAAGAGGCCAAGTGCTCTACCATCCCTTTCTCCCCTTACCTTTTTATTGAAATCACCCATAACTATTCTAATATCTTGTGATTCACACTGTTTTATTGCTTTATCCAGGATCCACACTGTTTTATTGCTTCATCATAAAACTTGTCTACTTCATAATCAGTGTTATCAGCTGTAGGTGCATAGCACTGGATTAAAGAGACGTCAAATGGCCTCCCTTTCAGTCTCACCNGTATTCGTGAATACAAATCTGTTCGTTATGCACCATTCTACTAACCTACTACCCCTTTTATTCCTCTGACCTAAGCAAAAGAGGCCAAGTGCTCTACCATCCCTTTCTCCCCTTACCTTTTTATTGAAATCACCCATAACTATTCTAATATCTTGTGATTCACACTGTTTTATTGCTTTATCCAGGATCCACACTGTTTTATTGCTTCATCATAAAACTTGTCTACTTCATAATCAGTGTTATCAGCTGTAGGTGCATAGCACTGGATTAAAGAGACGTCAAATGGCCTCCCTTTCAGTCTCACCACCATAACTCTTTCTGAAATACACCAGAATCCACTTAAACATTTTGCAGTTTCCTCATCCAAAAATATTCCAGCACCGTGCTTGGGTTACTTTCCTCCTTAATACATAAATGTATTTCCTTCAGATTTTAATTTTAGAGACTGTGTCCATCTTACTTCACAAACACCCAGAATACATATCTTCAGTCTTTTCATTTTCACTATTATGTCATCCATCTTTCCACTTTGATACATAGTTCTGACATTCCATGTCGCAATCCTTCTATCAAATTTACTAATTTTGCATGCAGTCGTAGGATAATGATCGGTTATCACCTGTAGCACATGGTGGTCCCTACCGAACGAGACCCCACCTTCAGGATCCTTCACGTTGTTGCGTTCCTTACTGTTCACAAACATTACCATGATTATCCAAGGAATAATACGATAGTGGTTTGCCATTGCCTTCTATCGAGTGAGTTTCCAGAGATCATCACCTGTCTTCCCAGAGAGTCTTCTGCCTCTGAACAGCCATCGTCCTCTGAGGTCGTAGCTCATCTACCTTCACCACCATTGTCCTGCTGGATCCGCCATTAGCCATCGCTGGTAATCTTGAGCAAGGGACTACCAGCAGGGTCAGCTAGACCTGGGGCTCGCATATGGGAAGGGTCGACCACACTCTTGGACCAATATCATTGGCCTTGCTACCCTCAGGCAGCCTGACAGTTTTTATTTTTATATCCATGGAAGCGTTCCTCTCAAAGGGATGTCATTTTACATCGTCAATGGAGGTGCAGTTTACACAGTGGGTTCAACTGCAACATTTTGCTCAAAACACACACTATTTTGAATTTAAGGTCGAATTGAAAACCAAAAGTGATAAAGAAATGGAATTGGATGACAATGAAACAAATAAAGAGACCTTCCAGGAGGAAGCTTGGACAGGTGGGGACGATATTTTACAACCTGAAGAGGGCAACGAATTGGGTTACATTTCATCTGCTGACGAAGAAGACTACGAAGATGAGGACATCCGTAGCCTCAGAGAGCAGGTGGGTTTAGGGTTTGCGTTTTCATATGTTTAAATTACTCGATCCATTTTTTCAGTGGTAAACTAGTATAAAAATAAAATAAAATAGAGTACAGTAACAGTATTACGAAAAGAGTAAACATCACTGTTTGAACTTCATGCAATTTGAATGCAAAACATAAACAGAAGAAGGGAATTATTTAAACAAAATTACTTCATTTTTAAGTCAAAGAAGAAGTTCTGTTCGTAATTAAGCTTGTCGGGGGGAAAGCATGCCCTTTTAGAGTTATTTCATAGTAGTTTGAACGGCTTAATCGAAGTGATGGCATGAAATATTTTATAAGCATCATTTTGCTTTCACAAACAGTATTCATAAACATATTTCTTTCACCCATATTTTCTTCAATAACTAAAAATTTTCCTAAAGAATAAATATCACTTCTTACTTATAGACTTAATTCCAGATATTTCTATCACAAGTGCTTTAGTGACGTCATCGAATGTCTTACCGTTTGACTAATCTTGGCATAAATTGGTATCATCAAAGTGTTCAGCATATTATAGGCTACAGCACTGTATGGACTTGGGGGGGGGGGGTTCGCATTACCAGTATATATCCTTTCAGTTGTTCAGAAGAGTTGCTGAAGCACTAGTTTCACATTTTCTAGTTCAGTTGCCACTTAATTGCACACTCTTACACTAAAACCTGTCTATACTTTGTTCTTTTGATGTATTGCAAGCTTACCAACAATACTTTGAAAACATCTTACCTTTCTGACTCATTCTCAGTAAAAACGAAAAGATTCATATTCATCTGAAGTACCTGATTCTCATTTAAAACCCTATGTGCTAAAATATTTTGTTCTATATTGATACAGCCTTTGACTTACAGACTGAAAAACTTAACTAGTACTTATTGGAGGCAGGTCGAATATTAGAACTGCAACTTCAATCTCAGTCATTCCAATTTCAGTAACTTTAGTTTCATTTTCAATGACTTGAGATGATACAAAGGTATCATCATCAACCCACAGCAATTGAATCATTTAGAGAAAGCATTCAATGTTTTTTTCATGTGTTTTTTTACATAGAAGTAGCTGGATGAGGTAACTATCTTGTATAAATTTGTCCAAGACATGTTCAGTTTCAACAAACTCTTCCTTTTAAATGGGCACCTTTTTAAATGCTGACTAATTTTAGATTGATTGACAAATGGCTCTTTGCATAAATTGGTAAAGGTGCTATAGGGTAAAGAAAAATACTTTTAATGCATCATCAGGCACATATATTTGCAGATGGTCTTTAGTCTCTTCAATTGTTGCCCATATTCATAGGTTATTTGAAATTCAGTATTTGAGTAGCATATAACTTTTCCATCAGATTGTAGTTCACAACAAAACCTAATCTGGATTCAGAAAGATTGTTGTTGATGCAGGATATTTATCATACTGCGAGCCATAAATTTTTCCTGGGCTACATTTTAAGACATACTTACCAAAAGTCAGGCTACAGAAGTAATTAGGTATAGCTATTCTGTACGATAGATAAAATTTAACCTGGTTCAATCATACCAAGAATACTTTTAATTTATGATGGTCTGCACCATAAAAATCCATGTCAATGGCTGAAGCCCAGTTTTTTTAAAGATTACTTACAGTAACATTTTGTATGGTCAGTTCCCACAGTGCATGGTGAATTATCTACAATAACTACAAACAAATGCTCCTGGGTGTATTTTCAGATGGTATGTGAAGGAAACTGATCTAAACTTGCTCTGGACTACCAGTTTGCAAGTATTTCAATTATTGTACTACCAAAGTGACTCATGAAGCATTAAATTTGAAACAATCTCCAACATACTAAGAAGTCAAAACTCTTAAATATGCACCAAAAAGAATTAAGGATCAAACATGGCAAACAAAACTGCCTGAAAGAACAAGCTAGAGTTTCAACTATATTACCAAGAATTGCTTTGTGAAGAAAAATGTTTTCCACAGGAGCAATAAAGTTTTTAAAAGATAAAGCTGTTCCTCAATTATTTCAATAAGAGTTTTACTTTAATTTAACCTTAGATTTTTGTACCCCTCCTCCACAGGTCCTATGGCCTAGCAGGACATTGGTGATCGTGCCTCACTACAGATTCCTGTGTTTTGCTGCCCTCAATAGCTGAAGCTCACTCATTGTAGACCTTGTTGCTATGCTTCCCATGTTTGTGGTTATTGGCCTTCCTTTGTCTTATTTTCCATCAGTCATTCCCATAAATTTCATCTTGTTTATCTCCTTTTTTCACATTATATGCCCTAGAAATGACAACTGTCTTTTTTGATTGGTAGACAACAGCTTTCTCTTGCATCCTTCTCTCTTTGAAACATCTTCATTGGTATTGTGCTCTGCCCAAGAAAGCCTTAGTATTTGACATAGAAACCACATCGCTCCTGCTTTTAACTTCTTCTCTAGGTTTGGTTTGGTGGTCCAGCTTTCTCTCTCATAGGTAAGCCCTGGAATTATGTACCATAAAGAACTCTGAGCCTAGTATCATAGGATAGGGTTCAGTTCTCCATTATGTTGAGGTTAGCTTCCAAGAGCAAGCTCCATGAGAGAAAAAAAATTAGGGCAGTGAATATGTGGCTGGATTCACTATTGAGATTTGATGCAGGAATTCAGGATTGGCAAGTAACTAAGTTGGATGAAATGGACAGGAAAATGAATTTCATTTTAAAAGTGACAAAGAATGACTATTTGTTTCCAGGAGTAAATGAGGAAGAGGGTTATTAGGCTGGAAAGGATCTGTCAGAGCTGATGAAAATAACCTTGGTTGGTATGTTGAGCAGCAATCTACTACCTTGCTACCTTGATCCTCCAGCTGCATTGCAGCAACGGGCCACAGTTCTCCTCCATTTATCATGGTCTTTGGCAGATTTTTGGGCTTGGAACCAGTTCGTACCACCAGCACGTAGGTCTTCAGTGACAGTTGATCTCCAGGTCTTTTGGGGGCATCCTCGTCGTTGTTTACCAACCGGTCTCCAATTCAAAGCTACTTTTGCTGGGCGAGAATCAGGAAGACGGACGATATGGCCCATTAGTTGCAATCTTCATTGTTTCAGGATGGTGCTTAAGTATTCTGTAGATGCCTTCTCTAAGATGACTAAGTTTGATATTCTGTCTTGCCAGGTGTCATTACATATCCATTGTTCCTTCCGAGAGCCACATCTTTAACCGATAGTTGATTTGGCTGTGACCTCAACTGCAGATTTAAAATTTGCCTATCTCTCTTCAATATCATGTGTTTGTTCAAGTGCAGAAAAGTGATTACAGGTCTTGACACTATAACGTTGATGCCCTGCATCATCTTTCAATTTGGCAATATCTGTGCTTCGCATTTTTCAGATTTCATCAATCTAAGCAACTCTTAAATGCTGTCTAAAGGAATGGGACAATTCAGACTGATAGTTCCTTAAAACCTGAAGACTGTAAGAGAGAAAATGACCTGAATCTGAATTCCTGGAATGACAAGAAACTGTTTGCAACCTTCAGGAAATGTGGATTGAAGGATTGAGGATCAATTTTATCCAATCCTCTTGCTTTTCAGGGTTTCATTTTGGAGGGGTTAATTTTTTTATAAAAAAGTGGGAACTAATATAAATGGTTCAGCGAGGTTACTGTGTTGATAGTTTTTATGCACATTTTCTATTCTATGGGGGTACCATTTGAGTTTTTATTAAAATTCAAAGCTAGATTTGTGAACAAATCTACAAAGATTTCAGGATTTGTTTTATCATTAAAGCATGGTTTATCCTTGTTCCCCAAGGTAGATTTTGTAGGTTTAGTCTTTTCCCAATGACTGCCCCAGAGATATTACACACTTTATTAAATCTTTAGGTTTTCCTGACTTTTCATTTAGTTTTTTCAATGAGAAATGATACTTTCATCTGTTTTATGAAGTTTTGAACATGATTACATCCTTTTTTGAAGTTTACATAATCAGAATGGATTTTGTTTGTTTTTTATTTTTCCAGTAGTTTGTCATGAATTCTGATCCCCTTAAGAACTTTCTTCTCCATCAACTCATGCAATACCTTTATAATCTGAATTTCTCTCCCAGAGACTATTTCATTTATAATTTTGAGACTAGTTCAACAAAGTGTAAATTTTCAGCATTAATGCTTTCAAATGCCATATAGCTTGGATTTCTTGATAAACTTGATTTAATCAAGTTTATCAAGAAAGATTTGCCTTGTATAGTTCCTGAATGTATAGATCTTTATGAAACTTTGTTCATGACTTTTGGTTCAGGTGGTCTTTCTAGTGCAATAAATCAGTTGATGATCAGACAGACCGAAACCAAGATACCCATGTTGGGAAATGTTATATGAATTGTTTTTAAATATGTGGTAAAGTAGGGAGGTGGATTTATCAGTGACACAAATAGATGATATAATTATTTGCATTAATACATATAGAAAGCCAAACTCTTCATATTTTTCAATTCCATAAGATGTACCATTTTTATTGTTCAAATAAATGTTTAAATCACCAAGGATGTAAACCTTTTGACTGTCAAAGTTATTTGTTTTTGGAATTGCTAGTGTTAGTTTATCTAGAAAGCCAGTTGTTATTGGAGGCCTGTAAAAAATTCCAACAAGAATTGATGTCACTTATTTATACCTTATATTATTGTTTATAACTTTGTGGCTTATGTTAAGACTATGTTTGCAAAAATCCACCATTTTGGACTTGCTAAAGAAGTCATTGGCTGAAATAATCAGAGCATCGTAACATAAAACTTTCTCTTTGCAGTGAAAACAGACAAAACTCAGTTTATAAACACAATGAATGAAATGTTAAACTTACCCTAACATAAAATGTTCTGTGTGTTTAGTACTTTTTTATTTTTGATTTGAATGTTTATTAAATGTTATGTATTTCTTTAATCTTTTCATAGCTGAAAGCCAACCCTTATTACTATGATGGACATCTGAAACTTATAACCTCGCTTAGAGAATTAAGCAACCTTGAGGCACTGAGGGATGCAAGAGAACAAATGGCCTCCATATTTCCACTTACTGAAGGTCAGTGACCTATCCTCTATCTATCTATCTATCTATCTATCTATCTATCTATCTATCTATCTATCTATCTATCTATCTATCTATCTATCTATCTAGCCATCCATCAATCCACCTATCAATCCATCTATCTATCCATCTATCTATCCATCTATCTATCTATCCATCCATCAATCCACCTATCAATCCATCTATCTATCCATCTATCTATCCATCTATCTATCCATCTATCTATCCATCAATGTATCCATCTATCAATCCATCTATCCATCCATCTATCAATCCATCTATCAATCCATCTATCTATCCATCAATCTATCCATCTATCAATCCATCTATCCATCTATCCATCCATCGATCGAACGATCACCNCTATCTATCCATCAATGTATCCATCTATCAATCCATCTATCAATCCATCTATCAATCCATTTATCAATCCATCTATCTATCCATCAATCTACCCATCTATCTATCCATCTATCCATCTATCCATCCATCTATCCATCCATCTATCTATCTATCTATCTATCTATCTATCTATCTATCTATCTATCTATCTATCCATCTATCTATCCATCAATCTACCCATCTATCTATCCATCTATCCATCCATCTATCCATCCATCTATCTATCTATCTATCTATCTATCTATCTATCTATCTATCTATCATTCAATCAATCAATTGATTGAGCTATCAATTCATCTATCTATCTCTTTGGATCAATGTAATGTAAATTTTGATATTTAATTATCAAGTATAACTTGAGCCTGATAGATGGCATTTAGGTGGGATAGAAAGATGTTGCTTTTAAAAAGTGTCACCTACTTGTCAATTTGTCAAAGAGAATTTTAGATTTAAGATGGAAACACAGAAACACCAGTGCAAGTGGCATCATATTGATGGATAAGGAATAGCCAAGTAAGGGTTAAAGAAAAAATAATTGATACAATAAACAGGGAAGATAAAAAAGGGGTTTATGCCAGAAACCTACCTCATAAGTAGGTGCTGGTACAGAAAATTTTGGAATTTCCTCAAGGTTTCTCACTTGCTTTTGGGTATCACTGTTATAACAGCTGAAATAAAGAACTTGAAACATGATGAAGTATACATGAGTACAATCTAAGTAGCAGTCTTACGACTGAATTTTTTGGGATACCTAACATTTTTGGAAATTTGAATGCCAAAGAAGATATTTATTAATGATATATTTAAATATTTATTTTTGATATATGTTAATGCATAGTTGTATTGTTAATTTTTTTTTATTTTCATACTTTTAGAGTTATGGTTGCAATGGATAGATGATGAACTTCCTCTTGCTGCAATTCCAGAGAGAAAGGAATACATACTGTCTTTATTTGAAAAAGCAACTAAAGACTACATAAGTAAGTGTTCAGCCTTTTTTATGCCCATATCTATGCTTGAAAGCTGTAAAAATAGGAATAATTTACAGTATTTTCATGCCATCAGCTGAAAACTCCAACCTTTATCCTTTAATGAGGTAAAAGTGGTAAAGGTATTTATTTTGCTTTGTGTCATATTGAGTCTGCCAATCACAATTATGAACAAACTAGAAGGTGTGTAGAGAGATACTGTGAAAGAAATTCTCTCATTCAACATAGAAATCCTTGTGAGATGAATTAAAAAGATCGGTGTAAGGAAGGTGGAAGAATTGTAATAATTTGTTAGGTGAGGGTGGGGGTGGAAGCAATTATTTGAGATCCAAGATCAAGCAAAGATTTGGGAGGGAAGCCAGCAGGGACTTGTAGGTTTTTTTTCTTTGAAGTGCTTTTCTTAAAGACAAAAAAGCCTTTTGACTTTGGGTCTTGCAAAAACTTTAAGAATTAATAGGAGACTGATGGTACGCCTCCCCCTCAACCCTCTGTCACACTCATAAACACATGCACACAAACACACATATTTGCTCCAAAATATGTTGCTGTAAATATCATGTTGCTTTTATCTTGCATCATAATTCTAGTTTTGTATAACAATATCATATATACAGGTAAGTTGTCAGTGAGTGAAAAAAGAGACATATGCCATTTTGATTGCATGTATATATATAATCAGATATACGAGTAAGAAAAACTCTAACTTTACATTTATTATATATAGATAGATTATATTAATTATTATTATTATTATATCTTTTACAATATATATATACATATATATATATGTATATATATATATATATATATATATATATA
>RDPX01000274.1:940959-954603 GCA_003991215.1 Morbakka virulenta
GATACTGTGAAAGAAATTCTCTCATTCAACATAGAAATCCTTGTGAGATGAATTAAAAAGATCGGTGTAAGGAAGGTGGAAGAATTGTAATAATTTGTTAGGTGAGGGTGGGGGTGGAAGCAATTATTTGAGATCCAAGATCAAGCAAAGATTTGGGAGGGAAGCCAGCAGGGACTTGTAGGTTTTTTTTCTTTGAAGTGCTTTTCTTAAAGACAAAAAAGCCTTTTGACTTTGGGTCTTGCAAAAACTTTAAGAATTAATAGGAGACTGATGGTACGCCTCCCCCTCAACCCTCTGTCACACTCATAAACACATGCACACAAACACACATATTTGCTCCAAAATATGTTGCTGTAAATATCATGTTGCTTTTATCTTGCATCATAATTCTAGTTTTGTATAACAATATCATATATACAGGTAAGTTGTCAGTGAGTGAAAAAAGAGACATATGCCATTTTGATTGCATGTATATATATAATCAGATATACGAGTAAGAAAAACTCTAACTTTACATTTATTATATATAGATAGATTATATTAATTATTATTATTATTATATCTTTTACAATATATATATATATACAAGTGGAAGTACCCAACGTTGCTAATAGACCATTTCAGCTCAAAGAACTGCAACTACCTTGACACTTGGGGTGTGATATAGAAAAAATAGGTAATTTATACTTTGGTAATCTGACAAAAGATAATGTTAGAACTTCAAATAAAATATGCTGTGCCAATATATTTGCAAAAACAAGATTTAAAAAAGGGAATCGAACCCTGGTCTCCAGTGTGACAGTGTAAATAACGTGTAATTAAACTTTCTTGATTTAAAAAAATGTTTCAATATAGTTTTATTTTTGCTGTGGAATTTATTTATTAAAAATAATCTTGAAACTTTTATATTTTAAATTTTATTCAAATTTTTTACTTGAGGACTCCTTTACCTTGAAAATGGGATTGACAGCCCCCTAACGCCCCAGAATATGACCTCCGAGCTCTGGTTTTTATATCTCAGATCCTCCCCCAGATAAAGATAGGCTCACACTCCAAATGTCAGCACCCTAGGTTAAGTAGTTTTCTCATAAATTTACTTCAAACAGATAGACAAACAAACAGATTCACTTGTACATATATATACAAGTTAATGATGTAGCCTACTGAAACAAGGGGTTTGACCTAGAAGTGGCCTAAGTGACCAATGCAGAGAATGCTGTTGGGGACGATTTTTACTGTATTGATGTAGTAATTATCTATAATTAAGTTAAAAAACAATCAAGAAACTGTTTCAGTAGGATTAAATTCAAGTCAACTTTTCCTGAGATTTTGTAAAAATTATGAGTGGATTTAATAAAATATTTTATATATACAGAATTGAGTCAAGCCAGGATTATTTTTAAAGCTTAATTATAACATAATTATCGGCATCTTTTATTGGTTCAGTAGGAAGCATTAATGAATTGTTGGCAGAGGTATTAAAAGAAGTTAAGAAATTTCTCAAAGGACCAACCTTGTCAAAAGGTTTTTATTACATTTACAATTTTATCAGTGTTGCATTTTTTCCATTTTGATCATGAAACATAGCAGAATGTTTAAATAAATGACCCTTGTAAAACAATCAGTAAAAACAGTTGCCCATTATAACTTGAAATACTAACATTCTATGTATTTTTGTTGAAACACAATCTGTGTTCTTCCCTTAACTTTGCAAAATATGTGTTTAGTAATGCTCTGTGCTCATATTTAAGTATCAGTCGTCCGATTTAGTTGTTGTGGGTGTTAACAAACAATGTGCGTATAATGTTACTCATTGCAAAATAGTAAATTTTCTCTTTTGATAATAAATATAGTATTTTGCATGTGCAAAAAATATTGCTTTCTTAGGTGTCAAAGTTTGGATAGCTTATTGCCAGTTTGTCATGGACAGAATTGAAGCTTCTGATGGGATTGAAACAGTACGTAATGTCTTTGAGAGAGCCATAGTAGCGGTTGGGCTGCATTTAACAGAGGTGATTACCTTATTGCACTTCCCTCACACATTTTGCAATAAACGTTTACTGTTTTGAAAAGGTTGTTTTTCATTTTTTTCAACTTTACATACCATTGTGTAATCACGATAAAAGAACTAGATTTTGAAGGCTATATCAAGCTTTTGTAATTTGGTTACATCAACATCAAATATTTTATTAAATATATTAAATGTTCTTAAATTCTTTTAGTTGGTGTAGGAATTTCACTTTTTCATATCTGAGTTCACCTTTCTAATCCTCCACGATTATACTCCAATAACAAGACAAGGCGGGTTGACCTATGATCGTTTTGGTTGCATATTTTACATTCTTAGTTTCCATCTCACTATGACTTTATCGTAACTATGATTAAGGAAGCTTATCAACCTATATTTTTTTTTGAAATTAAGTCCGGAACCTAGAAGGAGATAGAAGGAGCTCATCTTAACTACAACCCCGGCTGTGACATACATACATACATACATACATGCATACATACATATATGCATACATACATGCATACATACATACATGCATACATAATAATTGCTCCTTCTTGAGAGACGTTTGCCATCCCTTCAATTTGATACTGTGTTTCCGTGTGCACGCAGGTGACTCTTCGACCCAGCTTCTGCCGTGCATGAACAATCAAAGACATGACAAATGAACTTACCCACTTTTGGAGCTGCATGCAGATGAGTTTCATTATGCATCTTGGAATGTCTCCTTAGACCGCTTGCTCATTTGCAGACTAGACCACAGGTAGTGCAACTATGCATAGATGGACAAGGTGGTAAGGTTTTCTCGTAAAATTGTTGATCTTGTCTTCGACCGTGTGACTTAAGAAGCTTCACCACTCCAGCTTTTGATAAAAGAAATCTACCACACACACTACACCTCCTTTCCTCCTGAATATCAACAGGCACTGCTCTTTCATCCTGCTTTCTTAGAGCACGCTTTAATACCACATGACCTTCACGTCTCTCTTCAAATTCTTTACATCTTTTCCTAATTTTTTTCCTACATTGGAGACGGTCTGCAGTTATCACTTCCCAGTTATTCACATCAATCTCCAGTAGTTTCACATTGCTCTTCAGCACATCCTTAAACCTTTTTTTAGGCTTGTGTTGTGGTGTTTTTCTTTTTAATAAGTCACCATAAAACAACTGTTTACGGAGTCTTTCATCTTCCATTCTGACAAGGTGCGAGGTCCAGCGCATCTGATTCTGGATGATACACATCTCAATGATGGTGCTGTTGGATCGTTCCAGGACTGCAGTATCAGGTGTGAAAGTATTCCAACTGATGTTAAGGATTCTCCTGAGACAATGCTGATGAAACCTTTCCAAAGGCTTGAGATGTCGTCTACACGTAGTCCATGTTTCTGAGCCATATAACAAAGAAGTAAACACACATGCTTTATAAACACTAATCTTTGCCATTGATGTAATTTCCCGATCTGACCATTCTAGTTTCTTTAACTTACTAAAAGAAGAACTGGCTCTGGCTATTCTCTGATTTATTTCGGCATCCAGAGTGCAATCCCTGCTTTATTGTACTACCAAGATATACAAAACTATCAGTAACCTTTAACCTTTTCCCATCATCTAGAATATGTGGTTCAGCATATGGGACTCCAACTGGAGGTGAAAACATAACGTAAGTCTTCTTGAGACTGATAGTGAGGCCAAAAAATATATGCATACATACATACATGCATATATACATACATACATGCATACATACATACATACATGCATACACCTTAGTTATCGACACACCACTTCACTAGGACCTTTTACTTTCCTTTTGTAATGATACACTTTTGTTTGTTTGTTTGCTTTTTATTTGCAAGTTTAAACTTTTGCAGGGTTCTGCCATATGGGAAGGATATCGTGAATTTGAAAGCTCAATTCTGCAGTCATACCAGGTATTTGGAATTTTTTAATATAAAAGTTTTGTTTGATGATTGTTTTATCGGAGAAACATCGGTACGTGACTATGAATGTTTCCTTTAACGTTTGCCATTTGAAAATCTCAAGTTTTGCAAAATATATTAATAGTTTTTTGCTATCCTGAATGTGAAAAGCTACCAGTTTTGAAAGTATAGTACAGTTTTTTAAGGGAAGAAGGAAAAAATAGCAAATATTTTTATTTATTTTTTGTCTTTTAAAAAAGTGTTTTTTGATATGGGAAATTAAGTTGCTCCACATTTTGTTTATAAGTTTTGAGGTGATTTTAATTTTCCTTCATCAAATTATTTAGGGTTTTTGCTAATTTTTGTGGCCATTTAATTATTTACCCACACAAACTAGTTTATTATATTGACATTTTCTATGCAGTGTGAAATCTCATATGAATCTCATTTACTCTGTTTATTTCGTACCGAAATTCAAGCACTAATGATTATTGTTTAAATTGAAAAAGTAGCTACTTTTTCAACGGAGGTACTTAATTACAGACTGTAATTACTTTTAATGTAAACTGGATTTGTCTTATTTGCAATATAATAGCCACTGTTTTCGCCAGCTCTTATGAATTGTTCTGAAGTTTTAAGTTCACTTGACACTAACTGAATGATATACGATATCCAAGCGTTTTTAAAACTTAGGATTAGGTTGTTTACTATCTTTTCATTATAATGATTATAATCTTGTATAAAATATATAGAACATAGTGTAGTACTAATGCATTATGTAGTTTGAATTCCACGTGACCCGCTGCTGTGGTAATGCTCAACCTTGGATGCATATTAATCAATAAGATTTCGTCGAATATCTGGTTAATATTCAGCACAAATGGAGACGTCAGTTGAACTGAATTTGGTCCTTTCCCATCAGGGTGGGTAAAGCTTACGAACCAACCAATGAGAATAAAAAGAGAAAAGAATGATACAAATATTTAAGTACTTTGGACCTAACAGCCAAGTTTTAAAAAAGAAGGTTTATATATTTTTTCTTTTTATTTATATGTGTAAGCACAAAGGGGCAATGTACAGATGCAGCCTCCAAACAGACGAAGTTTGGTTTCGACCAATTTTAGATCTCTTCAATACACCTTGTTATGGAGGTCAGAAATCTTAAAAGAGACGTCCTTAGAGCCTTCAAACTCCTGTTAAATGTAATGTGGTAAAAGAATAAAAGAATTTGAACACAGCTTTTTGCACGTACACAGAGAGACAAACAGTTATATATATATATATATATATATATATATATATATATATATATATATATATATGCTTGCTCCGGCAACATGGCCTGAGAGTTATGTCTCAGAAACTCTGTGCTGCACTGATGAACCCACAAAGGGCGAAACAGTACTGTATGTAGCTTGAGTATATATATATATATATATATATATATATATATATATATATATATATATCATCAAAGCAAGTAGTGGTCTTTAAAAGTATATAAATTTCAACTAGAAAGACATTTTGTATGATGAGACAATCTTTTGTATATTAACTTCGTCAGGTCATATATATTATCATAATAATATATTCATCATATATTCGTCAGGTATATATATATCAGCCTCCAGCAAGACTTTTTTAAAAGGACGAACTGCTGGAGACCGGATAAACAAATTGTACTTGGTTTTATTGGATGTACAAGCCATCGTCGTTATGTTTAACTTTGCTAATTTATCTTTTCTCTTAGCAACTCGCTGCAATGGAAGGAATTAGTAAAGCAGAAACAAACGAGAAAATGTAAGCTGATGTGGATTTTTACTTAATGCTGTTTCTCATATTTAAAAAAATTGGGTTTTTTTTACTGCATAGTCATCTGTCACTTCATCCGATTTATGTTACTACTCATTAAGTCTGAAACCAAAAGCAATGAATAAGTTTTGGTTGAAAAAGACGCTATCGATTTACTTTTTGGTATAAATAAACAGTTCAGTTATTGGACACTTTTGGTATCATGTTAAATGTATCTAAATTTGTCATTCCAGTAAAATGAATAGTAATGTAGGGTGATTTTTTTGTCATAGACATAATAGTTAATTTTGAGGTAACTTTTAGAAATTATGAAAATATTCTATAGTTGGAGAGGATTTGAAACAGTAGAAAATCACAAAAATCGGCCTGAATCGAAATGGGTGCAAAGCTGTGCCTATAGCAATCGTATGGAAGATATTGTTGCAAAAGTGATGTTTTAAGTAGAAGTGCGGGTTGGATAAGGTGGTAGAGCATTTGGCCATGAAAGTCAGACACTGGTTCGAATCCAGCTCGTTGCACACATATTTTCACTTTTGAAAGGTACTTTTGTCATTACAAAGCAAATGAACTGATGGAAAGAAGTGGTTAAATACAAGACTTTGTGTTACTATTCCTAGTGATGACATTATCACCAATCAGAAAAGTAGTTTCAACCGGTCAGGTTTGTTTTATTTTGAAAGCCGCAACCTTAATTCACAAAGATTATATGAAATACTTTTAAAAGATATTTCGATCCACCTGTATAGAACACTCGCGCATTTACATCAATTCCCTAACGTTTTACACAAGCCAGCACAAATAGTCCAAAGATGGGACCATTTGTGCTGGGAGTTTTATGTATTATTAAATCGAGTTGTGAATATAGTAAGAGGGTTTTTGGATTTTCAGAAACTGAATCCATCATAGAAGNCCTAACAGCCAAGTTTTAAAAAAGAAGGTTTATATATTTTTTCTTTTTATTTATATGTGTAAGCACAAAGGGGCAATGTACAGATGCAGCCTCCAAACAGACGAAGTTTGGTTTCGACCAATTTTAGATCTCTTCAATACACCTTGTTATGGAGGTCAGAAATCTTAAAAGAGACGTCCTTAGAGCCTTCAAACTCCTGTTAAATGTAATGTGGTAAAAGAATAAAAGAATTTGAACACAGCTTTTTGCACGTACACAGAGAGACAGACAGTATATATATCATCAAAGCAAGTAGTGGTCTTTAAAAGTATATAAATTTCAACTAGAAAGACATTTTGTATGATGAGACAATCTTTTGTATATTAACTTCGTCAGGTCATATATATTATCATAA
The DNA here is from genome assembly GCA_003991215.1 of Morbakka virulenta. Taxonomy (NCBI): domain Eukaryota; kingdom Metazoa; phylum Cnidaria; class Cubozoa; order Carybdeida; family Carukiidae; genus Morbakka; species Morbakka virulenta. The sequence goes on from RDPX01000274.1 coordinate 948,006, forward strand.
TAATATATTCATCATATATTCGTCAGGTATATATATATCAGCCTCCAGCAAGACTTTTTTAAAAGGACGAACTGCTGGAGACCGGATAAACAAATTGTATTTGGTTTTATTGGATGTACAAGCCATCGTCGTTATGTTTAACTTTGCTAATTTATCTTTTCTCTTAGCAACTCGCTGCAATGGAAGGAATTAGTAAAGCAGAAACAAACGAGAAAATGTAAGCTGATGTGGATTTTTACTTAATGCTGTTTCTCATATTTAAAAAAATTGGGTTTTTTTTACTGCATAGTCATCTGTCACTTCATCCGATTTATGTTACTACTCATTAAGTCTGAAACCAAAAGCAATGAATAAGTTTTGGTTGAAAAAGACGCTATCGATTTACTTTTTGGTATAAATAAACAGTTCAGTTATTGGACACTTTTGGTATCATGTTAAATGTATCTAAATTTGTCATTCCAGTAAAATGAATAGTAATGTAGGGTGATTTTTTTGTCATAGACATAATAGTTAATTTTGAGGTAACTTTTAGAAATTATGAAAATATACTATAGTTGGAGAGGATTTGAAACAGTAGAAAATCACAAAAATCGGTCTGAATCGAAATGGGTGCAAAGCTGTGCCTATAGCAATCGTATGGAAGATATTGTTGCAAAAGTGATTTTTTAAGTAGAAGTGCGGGTTGGATATGGTGGTAGATCATTTGGCCATGAAAGTCAGACACTGGTTCGAATTCAGGTTGCCACACACATATTTTTCACTTTTGTAAGGTACTTTTGTCATTACAAAGCAAATGAACTGATGGAAAGAAGTGGTTAAATACAAGACTTTGTGTTACTATTCCTAGTGTTGACATTATCATCAATCACAAAAGTAGTTTCAACCGGTCAGGTTTGTTTTATTTTGAAAGCCGCAACCTTAATTCACAAAGATTATATGAAATACTTTTAAAAGATATTTCGATCCACTTGTATAGAACACTCGCGCATTTACATCAATTCCCTAACGTTTTACACAAGCCAGCACAAATAGTCCAAAGATGGGACCATTTGTGCTGGGAGTTTTATGTATTATTAAATCGAGTTGTGAATATAGTAAGAGGGTTTTTGGATTTTCAGAAACTGAATCCATCATAGAAGTTTATATTAAATGACCGAAATAAAAGAAAAATTTGGAAAGTAAGGAATATGGACACATTGCCAGTTACAAATTGTCCATAAAACGATGAAAAAGTGGTTAACGTATGATAACTTTAACCTATTTTGCAAGAAATGGTGTAGCACTAACCAGAATTTTCTGGTAACAGAAAATTCATTATACACTTTAGTGAAACTAAACAAGTTTTGTGCAAAGATTTGTTAAAACACAGGGAGAGAATGGACAAGGAAAAGGAAGCCAAAACTGTTTGTAAGATACCATTCAGAAAATGTAATACAGTTTAGGATGGAGAATCAAAGATGTCTTCGCGATGCTCCAAATATAATGTATTTGCTATTAAAAACAAGGGGGCAAAATAGGGCCAAATAACTTACAGAAGTTGCGCATCTAATCAAAGTTTGGTAAAGAAACCGAGTCGGTATTATGTTTTTAACAGAAATGGATTGCAAAAATACTTATAAAAAGCTATTCTTCAATATTACTGATAAAAGTAGTATTATCAATCAGCCATATGATTATCAACGTAAACAAAAGAAAAGGGCGTATCGAAAGGATTGTGTTGCCTGCTATAATTGCAGTAAGTGCTTCGGCGGCATGTAGGGCCACACAGCCATGTACCCAACTAGTATTACTGATAAAAGTAGTATTATCAATCAGCCATATGATTATCAACATAAACAAAAGAAAAGGGCGTATCGAAAGGATTGTGTTGCCTGCTATAATTGCAGTAAGTGCTTCGGCGGCAAGTAGGGCCACACAGCCATGTACCCAACTAGTATTACTGATAAAAGTAGTATTATCAATCAGCCATATGATTATCAACATAAACAAAAGAAAAGGGCGTATCGAAAGGATTGTGTTGCCTGCTATAATTGCAGTAAGTGCTTCGGCGGCATGTAGGGCCACACAGCCATGTACCCAACTAGTATTACTGATAAAAGTAGTATTATCAATCAGCCATATGATTATCAACATAAACAAAAGAAAAGGGCGTATCGAAAGGATTGTGTTGCCTGCTATAATTGCAGTAAGTGCTTCGGCGGCATGTAGGGCCACACAGCCATGTACCCAACTAGTATTACTGATAAAAGTAGTATTATCAATCAGCCATATGATTATCAACATAAACAAAAGAAAAGGGCGTATCGAAAGGATTGTGTTGCCTGCTATAATTGCAGTAAGTGCTTCGGCGGCATGTAGGGCCACACAGCCATGTACCCAACTAGTATTACTGATAAAAGTAGTATTATCAATCAGCCATATGATTATCAACATAAACAAAAGAAAAGGGCGTATCGAAAGGATTGTGTTGCCTGCTATAATTGCAGTAAGTGCTTCGGCGGCATGTAGGGCCACACAGCCATGTACCCAACTAGTATTACTGATAAAAGTAGTATTATCAATCAGCCATATGATTATCAACATAAACAAAAGAAAAGGGCGTATCGAAAGGATTGTGTTGCCTGCTATAATTGCAGTAAGTGCTTCGACGGCAAGTAGGGCCACACAGCCATGTACCCAACTAGTATTACTGATAAAAGTAGTATTATCAATCAGCCATATGATTATCAACATAAACAAAAGAAAAGGGCGTATCGAAAGGATTGTGTTGCCTGCTATAATTGCAGTAAGTGCTTCGGCGGCAAGTAGGGCCACACAGCCATGTACCCAACTAGAACTTTGCATCAGTTTACTTGTTCATGGGGAGGGGTAGCGTCTATCAAATATAGCCCAGCGTAAATTATTACTTGAGTAACCTGGTAGACCATATCACTTTCCTTTACGTTGTCAATTTAAGAATATGAAGATGTTTTGTTGCAGCTGATATGCGTTTCACTGGGGCCAGTTTATTGCAAGTGTTTATTCACTGATGATAGGATTGCACGTACATTTAAAGTTTTGGGATCTTTCATGTTATTTTTCTACATTGTTTTACATATTGCAGTAACAGCCCATTTTTGTAAGTTATGTTTTATGTAACATGAAACACGAGGATGCATTTTTTTTGTGTAGGCTCACCCCTGACTTATTTTCTTTACATGTGGTTGTTGTTTTTATCGTTATTACTGGATTTTAACTCAGCTTTTTATTTAGCTGTTTGTATATATGCAGATGACATTTTTTATATGCTAGTACATTTTTAAATAAAAAGTACTCAAGGTATATCGTCGGTTTTATGTTATGGCATTGCTTCCAGTGTCAGCTTGGGTTCGAAATAATAGGCAATTGTTAGTCAGTAAAAAAGATTAAAAAATTTTCCATTTTATCACTACAAACATGATACCAGATCAATTGATATCTTTGTCATTTGTCTCTACCGATAAGACTCCATTAATCTTTATTTTACAAGTCAGTAACAATCTTCTGATGAAAATCTTATCTCAGATATTACTTAGCTAGAAATAGTAGTAAGTTCTCCGTATCCCTCTACCGTTATACTGTGTTAATGTACTTTTCCTGTATAACTTTTCATGTAACAGACGCCAGATATTGCTGCATTACCAGATTATGAACTTTGAAAAAAAAATTTGAATAGCAAAAGGTGGAGTGATAGGGAGCGGAGGAAGCTGCCAAGGCGCCTTCATTTATACATAATATTATATATAATAATAATAATATTATTATTATATTATTCCTATATACATAATATTATATGCCTTATGATTCCTTACAATCACCGTTGACACGAAATTATTTTATTCCAAAACAGACAATCGCAGATAACACGAGTGGTGGCTATTTTTCGAAGGCAACTGTCAGTTCCACTTTTAGGTATGGCTATTGAAATCTACACCGCAATTTTTTGTAATGCAATTTTAGGAACTTTTTTTCTTATTGAACCAGTACATGTTTAAGTAGGTGTTTTTTGTTTACGCATTTGGTACTTTTAAAGGAGTAAATTTTGGAGAATTTGTCATTTTAAAGGTTTTACGCGATCGTTTAACCTAGCCGAGCTTGTCGGAGAATGATACAGCTCAGTTACACAGGTCTAGCCAGAAAGAAATTCCCTTGTAAACAGTTCAGTAACGGACACTTAACACTGTGATTTTTGTCTGTTATTCGAGACGGCGAACATGTATTTTTGAGTGTCTGTACTGAAGAATATAGGAAACCAAGCAGTGTCAGTTTTTCCTTTCCACCGGCTTTGCTCCACTTTGACTGATATTGTCACCGTAATTTTAACTTTTTAATTTTAATCGGGTTACTACTCAAAGCCATTTAATTGATTGGTTTCATGCTTAAAAATAATTTTTTTGTCTTGAAACTTAAGTACATGGTTAATCCCGGAAAGATGGCACAAATCAGATTTAACCAACAGAATTTTCCTGTTAAAATTTTTACTAATCGTTTTATTGGAATGCTAAAGCAAAAGTTTTATACTGTAAATGCAGGTGTTTGAAAAATTTATTGTATTTCTACATTAACATCCACTACTTTTTTCATCATTTTTGTTACAGTTATATTTTGGCACGCCGGATATAACACTATTACTATAGTTGTCACTATAGTTTTTTTGGCCTTCCCCGTCATTTTTGTTTCGTTTTACTCATGTTATGCCTTCTTATGGGAATTATTTTGGTCCGAAAAATGGTTTCAATTCTGGGACTGACTTAACTGTAATATTACGTATAGTTATTCGAAGAAAAGGGTTATTCTACGCCCACAGTAAGACATTTGCACACAGGAGACAGCGTTTGGTAACAGTAAGGTAACGTGTGATAGGGGTTGGTGAGAAGGAATTATTGTAGGGAAATTAATTCAGATGGAGTGCGCTTCACATTTGACGTCGGAAGTGTAGCTAAGAAAGAACGATAGGTGAGCCTGAAGCCAATAACCCTTCCCATAAGTTATTATTTCACCTTTGAAATTGTTGGGTTCTACCTATGCACTGTGTGGACACCAAAGTTACATAGAGGGAAACCGACCACTGCTTGTGGTTTGCTACATTAATTCGATTTTAACTGTAAACGTATCGTAGATCGCGATTGCCACATTCAGATTTATAATCAGCAGTTTAAGTTTTGCCGTAGGAATGCAGCAGACAATGCGGGAATTCGAAGACTGGACACCAGAGCCTATCAGCGAGGGAATAGAAGCGTCTTATCAGAAGGCATTAAAGCAAATGGAAGAGCGCCTGAAGTATGAAGAAGATCTTGTAAGTTTCTTTCAATAATATCCTCGTATGAGTTAAGATATGAAAAGAAAAGTTTTTCCGTTTAGTATTAAGCATGAAAATTACCCCCAAAGGGCAAGGCTATCTATACAATAGTAGTGTACTTGATTTCATTAATCATTGACTTCTTTGAATTTCTCCTTCTTATATTCGTTCCCGAGAACTTTTGGTTTCTAATTGATATTTGTTTAATTACTCCTTATTTTTGGTTTTGTGATATTTTTTGATATTTTAAGATATCTTACGAAAACATTTTGAGACTGAAATTGTTGTTGCAGTTTCAATAATCTTTTTTTCCATTGAAATTTTCTTTAGTACAGCTGAATCTAAACACTGCATTTCAAGTGGTTAATAAAAATCTCTTGCAAATCAGCCTTCTTTTCCCCAAGGCTTGAGTTCCACTTGGGTAGGAATTTATGATCACTCAATTTTACCTTCTCGTAATGGAGAGGCATTAATTTTCTTTTGACCTGTAGAAAAATCCTGGATAAAAATTATAGTTTTGGTATGTGTGTAACGCACAAGCCTCCTGTTTTGATCTCCTTTTAATGAACATCTTATTCATAGTAACTTAAATGTCCATTTAAATCGTATTTTAAACCTCAGCTTAGCAGAAATATTTTGGTGAAAGCTTTTTGAGAGCTTTACTGAAATAGTATATCCCACATAATACAATATTATTTTCAAATAAATTTCTGCTGGTTTTGCAAATCTTATGACGTACCTTATGTTGCTGGTGAAAAAATTGCAAAAGTCCAGTTAACAGAAGAACTTTAGAAACTATTAGAGTAAACAGTCAAGGGAAGGGAAGCAGCAATGTAATGACAAATAGCGACGCCTCTTTAGAGCAAAAGTATTTTGGTTGTGTAAAGATCTATAGTGTGACTGGTGATTTAGACCGATGCATTTTTAGAGTTTAGTCATTTGTTGAGCATGAACTTATTAAAACTCGTGTTGCTGAAAAGGACCAGAATTTTATTGTCTGGCTATGCGTGCTTACCGTTGTTTACTAATTAATATATTATAATATATTAAGCCGCTTGAAACTCCAGTTGTGAGAAGCTACTTCAAAATTGCTTTACGTTTGATACTGTATCTTCTCTGCAAAACGAAATTTAGGTTGTCACTTTGCTATCATCATAGAAATATATTAGTACACAGTTACCATAGTATATTTCCTTGATTATAATTACGGTGGTAATCCGTATGTCGAACGGAAAATAAGATCCAATGTTAAACTATATATATATATATATATATATATAT
>RDPX01000274.1:963145-993952 GCA_003991215.1 Morbakka virulenta
TATCTATCTGTCTATCTATCTACCTATCTATCTACCATCTATCTCTCTATGTATGTATGTATGTATGTATGTATGTATGTATGTATGTATGTATGTATGTATGTATCTATCTATCTATCTATCTATCTATCTAACCATCTATCTATACATCCAGCGATCGATCTATCCATCTATCTATTGATGTATCTATCTTTTAGAATATTTTAGGTTTCGAGTCTTTATTTTCTATAGTTTATTTAGTACTTTGGTTAACCTGCAATTGATATGACAATTTATTGCCCAATTTTTTCTTGAATTTATAGTTTCCTTTCCATCTTATTTCTTCTTTGTTTTACAGATTTTGGTGAAGACGGTGACAAATTTAGTCTTATAAAGCGATACTGGGCATTTTGTGAGGTTTGTATTTAACGGCTTAAATAAACCTATTTATTTTAATTGCTCATTTTTTCAACGATTAGCTTAAATTCAATTGCATATAGTTTACAGGGTCACATTTAATGTTTAATGTAAGTGGTTGTTTGTAAGTAACTGGTATGGTTTATACCGCATCGAGAAATCTTAACGTTTAAAACACTGTTTCACGTTCTTTGTGTCTATTGAAAAGCTAAATAGCCGTTAAAACAAAGTCAGCTTTTCTTAACGTTGTGCATTGGAAGTGGATGCAGCATTGACATATGATTTTAAGTGTTAACGAGGCTAAAAAGCATTGTGATTGTGTTTATTTAGGTGGAAGTATTCATTTTACACCACAGAGTGAAATGGAAAAAAAATTAGATAAGTGTACAACATACACCTCTGTATGCGCCACAATGAAAATGTAGTAGTAGTGGTAAAAATAGCTTGTTGTGCTTTTATAGTCAGATAGTATTGTTTTTTAACGTTGCTTTTAAGGTAAGATATGGTAATAACCTGAGAAAAGCTCAAGAACTTTGGGATGCTGTAATGAAAAGAAGTTCTAAGGAGGCGCATATGTGGCTAGAATACACGAACTTCTTAAGGTAATTTCTTACTACTTTATATCATAGCTCTTTTTTACGTCAATATAAAGTAAAGAAAGCTCTTAACTTAACATGGTCAAACACTGATATTAGAAAGTAAAAGGTGAGGTTTCACTTCAGTTGTAAGAATTTTATCCTCCTGCGTTTTGTTCAATTTTTTGCGACTGCAGAAACATGTTTTAATAATCCCTGTAGACATAAAATCAGTATGATCAGTTTTGGTTTGTAAATTGAAGAGTGTACCTTCTGACTAAACCTCTGAGAATCAACTATATTCTTACATAACAAAAAGCCTGTAATGACTTTTATTGTGCCCTATGAGCTTAAATGACGCCCACTGAACAAATATTTGGCAAAGGTTATAACTGCATACAACAAAGTGCAACAAAGAAGGATCCGATTAGCATGGCTCTTTGTCAGGCGTAACCAAGAAAACTGCTTACTATCTAGTGCTCTGATTGAAAACCAGTAGAGGTAGAAGACATTATGCCTTTGTGAAAGTTTTGCTGACAGATGGTTGGTTCTCAAGATTTTCAAAGAAGAGAAAAAGCATGTAGCACAAGAAAATCAGTTTATGTACCTGTCATACTCAGTGCAGAAAGAGGGATGTGGCGATCTGGCTATGAGGAGGAAAATACAAGCTCCTTGGAATAAGTGGAAATAAGCGGCATTAGTAATCTGCGACTGAAAGTTACTGGAACATTTAAAGTCAAATGTCTCCAAAACTGGGTGGTGTCGTGTGGCTTGGTAAACTGGACTCTGAAGAGAAAATAACTCTTTTTGATCAGGTCAGAGATGACGTTTCTAATATGAGTACTTGGAGTATTGCTGAAGAAGACAAAAGAAAACCCGATAAAGTAAAAAGTAGGGGAGTAGTAAGAATAATGAAAGAAAAGATTAGAGAAGCTAGGATGAGATAGGCAGATAGAAAGAAGAGACAAGGATCAGCAAAGCAGGAGGGCTTTTGAAATTATTCGGAAAACAAAGACCAGGAAGACAATAGAGAATTGGTTGAAGAGACCGAAGGATGATATGAAAAAAGGAATGAATGGAGAACTGATGAAAGAAAGAAAAGAATTAAGAAAAACATTCCGGATACCTCAGAACAAAGATAAGTCGGAAGCTGAAGAAGGAGAAGAAAAAGAAAAAGAAGAAAATTATTTTGAAGTAAACGCGTTACATGTCTACTGATACTCAGTTTTTTGTAATTGTTAGTAATTTTGTATTTTAAATATCTTTTTGAGTATCCTAATACAAATGAAATAACAGGGTTTTTTCAATCAGTTTGACTGTTCATTGACTCTAGGCCCGAAATAGATTTTATTCTTGCACCTTGCCCAAACAATTTTTTTCCAAATTTTCAAAACACGACTTTAATTGATAGAATGGTTTGTTGTCAGTTTGCTTCGCTATTTATTTTTATGGCATCCCCGATTATAAGATATTTATGATCTGTTTGATTGTTTCATACATCTACCACGTTTTGTATGTGATCTTTGTATATACAAATGTGTACACTGACATATTTCGTTGTTATTTTGATTTACATGCGAATACAGGTTGACGCATAACATTTTTTTAAATAGTTGTGACTTACTAAAACCTTCGTCCCATAGGTTTTAGTTCTTTTAGTATATGCAGTAAATCCATTCCTTTTGTATTAATTTTACCCCCAGATTACATGGTAATACGGTTCTCACTCGTCAAGTTTTTCAAAGAGCTGTTCAAACAAACATGGACTCCCCAGAAGCAGTTTGTGATGCTTTTACGAGATTTGAGCGAGAAGAGGGTAAGTGTGGCTTTTATCAGATAAATATTAGCAGTTTGGGCAAATCTTCGAGACCGTGAAATACCAGGTTTGCGGCTGGTGGGCTTAAATCTGTCTCATGGGGAGCAGGGTCTCTTTAGCCTTAGTTGGCAATTCTCCTAGAGATGGTGTCCCGATAAAAACACTGGTTGCAGTGTCACCTCATTACTACTCCTCTCCTATGAGGGCAGTGTGTAGTAGACAGTGTCTGCTGTCGCTCCATTCAATACCACTGCCATCACCAAAGGTCTTAGTTACTTGGCAACCTGATGGTCACCGTGTAGGTCATGTTTTCGGACATATACCTTTTTCCCCCTATGACAAGTTCAATCATACGAATGGCCCCCAGTACTCAGCAGACCTTCAGTTGTCAAGGGGCTGCGGAGAATATCCGAACCAAGGCTTATTCCATATCCGATAGTGTAGACTCGAGCTGTGATGGTACTGGCTCCACACAGATCCGGAATAACCTATTTTCTTCAAACAATACTCTCGACTTGGCTTTCAGTAATGTCAGAGGTCTCCGTTTCAATTTTTCATTCATGAAATCTTTCCTTTATTTCGACGCACTTAATATTCTTGCACTTTGCAAGACAAGCCTCCTTTACAGCGTTATTAATAGGGATCTTCATGCCGACGGCTGATTATCAAAATTTCGACTTGACTCTTCAATTAAACTTCATGGCCTTGCTGATTATGTTTGACTGGATTTTACAACTGTTAGTGTAAAAAGAATGTAAAGATAAGGCTTTCGTTTGGTTTAGATTGTCTCTTCTTCGGACCACTTGTTACCCATTTTTCTTGTATTGATCTTCATCTTTTGATTCTTGCTCAATTATTAGAATAGTACCAGATCCCACTGATAAGGCCTTGGACAAGCATGTCACTGCTAACATCTTTGTCTTTGGCGACTTTAATGCTCATCACTTGCCGCGGTTAAGACATTCTAACAGAACTGACAGGCCCGGAGAAGAGAAGCTACTTACAAATTCGCTCTGGTGTATGACTTTGTACAAGTTGTTGACTTAGAGGAACCTTCTTTTTTCAGTTCTCTTTTTGACTGTTCCTGAGCATTGTACAGTTTCACCTTTACCTCCTTTGGATTGTTTGATTAAGTTGTTGCCACTGCCGAGGTTAAGGTANTACTCTCACCTTGGCTTTCAGTAATGTCAGAGGTCTCCGTTTCAATTTTTCATTCATGAAATCTTTCCTTTATTTCGACGCACTTAATATTCTTGCACTTTGCAAGACAAGCCTCCTTTACAGCGTTATTAATAGGGATCTTCATGCCGACGGCTAATTATCAAAATTTCGACTTGACTCTTCAATTAAACTTCATGGCCTTGCTGATTATGTTTGACTAGATTTTACAACTGAAAGTGTAAAAAGAATGTAAAGATAAGGCTTTTGTTTGGTTTAGATTGTCTCTTCTTCGGACCACTTGTTACCCATTTTTCTTGTATTAATCTTCATCTTTTGATTCTTGCTCAATTATTAGAATAGTACCAAATCCCACTGATAAGGCCTTGGACAAGCATGTCACTGCTAACATCTTTGTCTTTGGCGACTTTAATGCTCATCACTTGCCGCGGTTAAGACATTCTAACAGAACTGACAGGCCTGGAGAAGAGAAGCTACTTACAAATTCGCTCTGGCTTATGATTTTGTACAAGTTGTTGACTTAGAGGAACCTTCTTTTTTAGTTCTCGTTTTGACTGTTCCTGAGCATTGTACAGTTTCACCTTTACCTCCTTTGGATTGTTTGATTAAGTTGTTGCCACTGCCGAGGTTAAGGTAATTGTTTAAAATCTTATTGACAACCCAGATTATCATAAGATTTTAAAATTTGGCCAGCCAGACTGGGATTGATTTTATTCAGACGGCTTAGCCATGCTTGTTGAAGGATGATTTCTGATGTTAAATCTTGCTTTACTGAGCGAGTTCGAGAATCTATTTCCACGCAGACTTGGAGGTAAAAATTTCTGGAAAATTTACCAAAGCGTTTTGAAAGCTGGTGATTGGGTTATTCATCCACTCTTTGATAGTGTTCGATTTTCTCTTCCCTCTAGAGATAAGGATTATCTTTTTGGGAGATTGTTTTCCACCAATTCGCCCCTAAAAGACGCTGGTGTTGTTTTTTTTTGCCAGAGTCCCCCCCCTCCCCCGCAAACTGATCAGATTTTGGACTCTGTCATCATAAATCCAAGGTTAGTTGCAAAGATTATTCATAGGTTTAATCAATCTAAAGCTCATGGCCAAGATTTAATCCCAGTAGTTGTTTTAATTGTTCTGAGCTATCTTCCTTGTTCTCAAACATTTTCAACCTTTACCCATCGGAATGTTGTTTTCCGCCACCCTGGGAAGCTTCTAATGTTGCCTCTGTCTTCAAGAATGCATGTGACTCTTGTGATCCTCGTTAATATCCACCTGCAAATCTTCTTTCTGTCATTAGTAAGCACTTTGAACGAGTTATCAACAATGCACTGGTAAACATCCTGTAAAACTTAGAACTCTTTGATGATGTTCAGTATGGGTTTACAGGATTTTGCTCCACTGATAACCTTTCACCTGTAGTCGCGGAACATATCTATAGATTTTAGGGTAAGTTTGGCGAAGGACGAGCTATAGCGATTGGTATTTCTAGGACAGTTGATAAGGTGTGGCATGCTGGTTTGCTTTATAAGCTTTCTATTTATGGTATTTGCGGAAAGACCTATGGAAGGGAATCTGTCTTTCTCTCAGATCGTAAAATGCGTGTCAAATTAGATGAAATTACAACTGATGTGTATTTCGTTAACTCTGGACTTCAAGGTTCTATTTTGTGGTCTGACTCTCTTCCTTCTTTACATCAGTGATCTTTCTTGTAATTTGCGTCAGTTTATCAACATGCATGCTGATTACACTACCCTATACTCTGCGGAAGATTTAGAATCTGACTTTCAGGGTGTCAGAGGACGGGAAAAGAATTGGCTTGTTTCTTTCAATGCGGCGAAAAACGAAACTTTTGTCATTCAATAGAAAGCTGAGCCCTAACCTCCTTTCAATATTCATGAAATATCATTCTGGTATAAACCCTGGCAAAATCAACCCTCCTCTTGAGAAATGTTCATCAGTAAGGATAGTTGGTTTGTCATTTTCTCAAACACTTTCTTGGGGTATTCAATCTATTGACAAGTACACAGCAGAACTTGTGTAACAGAACGATATTATAACCATGAAATACATAACTCTTGAGGTAGGCACCATACTTTAATTGTCAATTAATGTTTTCTATTATGCTGTGTAATATGTTATATTATATTATATTGTAATATATACTTTACTATATACAGGAAGTGAATGTGATAACCGACGTTATTGGTTTTCAACATTGTTGCAGACTTGTTTTTTGCCATATATATTTGGATGTTATGTATTTAAAGCTTGTGTTTTACTTTTTATTCAAAATGTAAAGGTAGAATTATTGGACTAGGTTGAATTCAGTTGATTTTTTTATCGTGTTGTATTTTCAGGAAATCTTCTTCAATTTAATTCGGCTTGCCAAAGGGTAGGCGAGGCCCTTAGGAAGCGAACTCGCAAGATGAAACAGGTAACAAATGCTATGGCAATTGTTTGTCGTGTAAACAAATACCAAATATCTTTTCAAATTTCAACTCTTAATTAGGTTATTTTGATCTTCTGATGAATCAGTGAATAATTCTATCGCAGGTGTTTTCGTAGAATGATCCAACTCGAAATAGTCAGCGCTTAATATGTGCCCAAAAGCTAAGCACATGAGAATAGGAAGACCGAAATTAATTACTTACGTAATGTGCCACTATAGTGATACAACTTGGAGGTAATTTTATGAAGAGAGGTTATTGTAAAACTCTTGTCGTTCTATGTTCCATGTCTGGAACTGATGTGAAACATAGAAGAGAAAAGAAAAAAGAAAGGTTTTAAAGAAAAGAGTGACACAACGTTTGTCTTGGTTTTGCAATTGACGAAGTGTTTTTTTCCACATTTCGAGTTATCATTATTTCTTCTTTTTGCAAGAATCCCTTGATTCCTAGCGGTTTGTTATTACTAGACCGAAAAGAAAGTCAATTCAGGATATCTGTGCTGTCAAACGGTACTGTTGGATATGATACCCAGCTATGGAGTTTAAGACGAAGGGTTCACTGTAGACCTCAGCCATTACTTACTACTTACTTCACGATTTAACGTCTCTTGTTCCCAGCAGCTGGGGTTGGACGCACGTCTTTGCCATGTTTTCCACGAATTGCTGCTCTCCATACCGGACGATCCACAGTCAATTCTTCATTTATATTTAAAAGCTTCAAATCAGCTTTCACGTTTTCCAACCATCGTTTCTTTGGACGACCAATGCACTTGCCATCCACTTTAAAAGACAGCATACGTTTCTGCCAACTATCGTCACTCAACCGACTGATGTGGCAGAACCATCTAAGCCTCCCGCGTCTTATAACTTCTTCCAGAGATGTAATGCCGAGGAGAAATCTAAGGTGTACCATTGGACATCTGTCTGAGAGTTTAGATGAACAAATCCACCTGACCATATACTTATCATTTCTAACCAATCTGTTTAGATCTACAACAGTCATAGGCCAGGTCTCATTATAGCCCACAGTGNTAAAAGCTTCAAATCAGCTTTCACGTTTTCCAACCATCGTTTCTTTGGACGACCAATGCACTTGCCATCCACTTTAAAAGACAGCATACGTTTCTGCCAACTATCGTCACTCAACCGACTGATGTGGCAGAACCATCTAAGCCTCCCGCGTCTTATAACTTCTTCCAGAGATGTAATGCCGAGGAGAAATCTAAGGTGTACCATTGGACATCTGTCTGAGAGTTTAGATGAACAAATCCACCTGACCATATACTTATCATTTCTAACCAATCTGTTTAGATCTACAACAGTCATAGGCCAGGTCTCATTATAGCCCACAGTGTGGATAACGTAGTTTAGTGCTGTTTTAAGTTTGGTGAAATGAAACTTGGCTTTTTTTAGCTTAATTTTCATCTTTAAAAGTCGTCACCTGGAAGTTTTCGTTTCAGAAACCGGTGTTGAATTCACCTATACACCATGAAAAAAAGAGGTGATAACAGAGCTGAAGAAATGCGTATAGAAAAAGGAATGTGGACTTAGATGCATTACAGATTGTTTGGCATATTTAACCAATATGCATTTCTACCTATTTTCGTTACCATGCTACCTAAAGATGATACATATAAGATAATTAAATAAATAATTAAAGTTTACTTGTTGATTTTATTGTTTTTAAGAGTGATTAAACTGGGATCTTTTTTGAGACTTACCTTACTTTCCGGTTGTATACGTCGACCATATAACCCCTAAAATCAATCTAAAATATCGACTTTGATTAATACACCGAGTTAAATTTTTGACTTAGCAATTTTTAGTCTTGAACAAAGAAAGGTAATGTCGGTTTGCTGAATAGCATTGCAATGTAATGAATAATGCTTTTTCAAGTGCTTGGGAAGTATTTGAATCAGCATGTGGATTGTTCACTTATCGTAGGTCAAAGCAGACTACATTGTATGACAATTTGTTTCTAAGACGAAAGAATGCGTGTAAACATTCAAAAATTTGCGTATTGCTCTCAAGCGACAGCTCAAAGCTATCTTATTTGGTGCTTTTGCGAAATAAAGCTTAGCCGTAGCATTAAATTAATAAATAGAACTATTTAACTGCAGAGTCCGCGTGGTTTGCTTGGAACCAAGAATGTACTCGTCTGGGACCCATTCAATGCCAATCTGGCATACTCTCGTAGATATAAGCTGCAACGTTACAATACAGATATCCCCCTAAAAGATGGAGGTACTTATTTGTTTTGAAATTTATGTGAATAACGAAACTAAGTTTAGTGGAAGAAAACCTAGATACAAAAGTCCTGAGAAATAAAATAATTTGTAGAGGCTACTTGCAATGTATATATATTTCAGAGTATTTGAAATATCATATGTTTAGTAGGAAGGCAAACAAAGATCTTGTTTTACCATCACCTATTTTAACTGTATACTGTATTGTTTGTCACTGGCACGTCTTGCCCTCTGAAGATAATGTGGTGCAACTAGCTTCTGTGGAAACTTTTGAATTAACCTGCATTTGTTTTTAGGCTATGGAATGTCTGGGCGTCGTCAGTCGAGAGATTGTATTCCCGTGGTGTTCCGACAACTGCCCTTTGGAAAAATTGACCTCCAGGCCTTACAGATAATTGCCCCCTGGAGAATTGCCCTCCATATAGTGTCCATTTATTATTGTACTTAAATTGTTATTCATATTCAAGGATTTAAGATAGTTTTCAAAGGAAAATGAATTAATACGGACAAAATATTGTGACATAAATGTTTACGGATAAAAGGTCTTTTTAATTTTTTCGCGAATTGAAGATTAATGAAATATTTTTTGACATCACTTTTTAACGAACAGGATTCTAATGCGATTTTGACAAGAGACAAGGCCGTCATTTCTCATTTAGACAATTAGCCCAGGCCACTGAAATCGTCTTCCAACAAGGCCCAGGTGTTACAAAGAACATTTTCTGCAAAATTCTTCGTTGGGTTGACTGGAAAAGAGCCTCTATGACTCCAATATCCAAAGTTTTTTCGTAATAAATTAATAGTTATTGTCAGGGTGACTGCTGATACAATACATAAGCCTTGTTTTTCCAAGGCATCTTCTGGCCTATATATGGTTCTTCTGGTCTTGTTGAAAGATTTTCCCCACAGAATATACCTCATGTGGAAAATAATTGAGATATTTTTTGAGAACGTCTTTTCACCAACTGGTTAAGAGGTATTACTTGTTTTACTTGTCATGAAAACAGCTGAGAGACATCTTTGCCCAAGATATTTTACACAGTCACATTATTGTCGGTCATTTGGACTTACGTTTCCATCCTCGGTCTGGTGCAGCTCTTTGTTATTATGGTGTCTTTAACTGAATTAGAAATCGGGGGCCGTAAGTAAAACATGTAGTAATAATAAGTAGGAAATAAAAAACATAGTTATCTTCAGTTGTCGAATACACACGAATGCCAAAACACTCAAATTGAATTTGAGTATGGCAGTCTGAGAAAAGGATTGTTGTTTGCTTTGGAAGCATGTTTTTTAACCAGAAAAGACGAAACAACGGATATACAGATACTTTGGCGGATTATGGAAGTAACACTTATTTTCATCGTGTCCGGTAGGCTCATGCTTGAGCCGCCGTGGTTTCCTTCGTCATGACTGTCCACGTGACCCGGTCCTGCGCCGCTCTGTATGCCTTTACTATGAAGAGTCCAGATTCTTCCTTGATGTTGCCCATGTACCTTGTTCTCGGCCTTCCCCTTTCACTAGCTCCAGAAACCATGCCCATGACCAGTTCTCTTTCCAGAATATCGCTTCTTAGTATATACTGAAGGCTCTCTTACTACGTAAGAGAGACCCGGTCACTACGGTCTGAAGTAGTCGCCTGTGATACTGAATTCTACCCAAGACCTCCTCGTCCGTTACCCTCTCTCTCCAACTTATTCCTAAAAATCTCCTGTAACGCCATAGCTCGAAGCTGCGGGGCCGTCTCTTATCACTCTTCTTGAGAATCTGTCTTTCTACCTTAAGTTGCAATAGAAAAGACTATTGCGTTTAGCAACGTCACTTTCGTTTTCCTTGATACTGATCTGTTTTTTCAGACTGTTATAAGGGATGATGTTACATTTTTCGCGACTGCAATCCGCTTCTTTATTTCAGGGATATCGTCATAATCATCAGTAAAGAGATAGTAACGTTAACTAACGGAAGAAGCCCTATTATCTCAGAAAGCCGCTAAGAGTATGTGTCATCACAGCAAAAGGGAGGGGTTGTAAGCTCAATTGTTTTGTAGACTTGCAGAGAGTTGGCTACGATGATCACAATGCTTCCTTGATAAATTGGAAACGAGGCTGGTGAAAACCAAGAACGACATGGAAAGACAACATAAAGGAATACATGCAAGAACTGTACCTGACCACTGAGTGTGCACAGAAAAGAGGTCATTGTAAACTGGATTTAAACGACCAACACTGATTAATCGAGTCTAAAGTGAAGCAGAAGTAAAGGACATGTTTACTTGTTGAATAAACTGTCATGAATTGTTCCCATTTAGGATTGTGCCGTTTACATTTTACTTCACTGGTGGTAATTTTTTCCTTACTAAATCGTTTTGAGTTTTCTTTTTTCATTTTGAAGGAAGAGCTGAAACAAGCAGAAGCTCGGGAGGCAATGGTGAAAGCTGCAGAAGTCAAAAAAGAAGGAAAGAAGAGACGAAAAATAGAAAAAAAGAAATTAGTCAAAGAACCTGGGCTTAAGCAAAATGAACAGCGTAAGCGTAAGGTAATTGCCGTGGCTAATATTTTCTTAATAAATTTTTGCTTAACCAGTGATATTTTTATTGTCAATTTTTCTTATAAGAATAACATAGAAATAGGCTGGAGCTATTCTTTTTTGTTGTTGTGAAGCCCTGATTTTGTAACTGTCTCGTCTACTCAGTTCCCTTGTTTTACTGTTGAAAACACAGATCGCCATAGATTGATGATACATCTTGTCTTGTAAGATAAATTCGTCCGCTTTAAAGGATTTTACCCTGTCGTCACTTAGTGTTGTGTTCGTCAAATACATTTCCCTCCATTAAAATTCATATCTGCGGGAAAATAACATCATGAAAAATCCAGATTTGCAGAGTAAACGTGTGAAACGAGGAAGTAAGAATTCGTTCGTTTTAACTACTGATTGTACGTAATGTATCGAAACTGATGATTTTGCTTTTGTGATTACTTTTTTTCTACATCGCCAGCGATTTTTTTGTTTTCGTTTATTATTACATTTGCTGTAAGTTAAAAGTACCCTTATAAAAATTTTAACATGAAACATTGACTGCATTTTCAATTGACATTAATGGAGCAACATCTTCTACTTTCACATGACACTGAAACTATTTTAATGACTAAGGTGAGAGGTAGCACCGATAACTAATGATGGGAGCAATAAATGCTACAACTCATCGTTTAACTTGGTAATTAAATACAGTCAATTTTTGCAGAATAATGTTATTAGTGAGCTTGTTTGTACTTAACTGCTTAAACTGGAAGACTTCTTGATAAAGACTAACTAATTAAAAACAGAATCTAATCAAATTGATTTCTACATTTGTAGGAAGCTGACACTGAGGCAACAGAATTACTAGAGGAGGAGCCAGCTGCCAAGCGTTCAAAAGAAGGTAAAAATGCATCATATTGTAGATTATTTTTTCTGTTAGACCCAGGTTATGTTATGAGCGGTAAAATAGGTTATCTATATTTTATGCGGAGGACGTGAAATGGAAGGTTATTGATATAGGTTATCTAGACTCCTTCTCTACTCAAGAGGAATAGTACCAGAAATTAATCACCCCAACCCAGTTCTTCCAGCACTTGCATTGTTCACTCACTCTACGTTATGAAACCAAGTACATTCCTCACCTTTTGCTCCGCCTTTTATCACGTCTCTTTTAACTGAAATCATTAAAATGTACCTGCTAGGGCCCATGCCAGTGCCAGTATTTTCGAAGGCTGTCGCTTCCCATGCTTAAGAGATGACCGGTTTACTTACACCTCCTTCGCACCTGCTCACGTATTGACCGCAACGGAAGCCCCCATACCCTTCACCTTTATTGAGTGTTGTATTATGAAATTCCACTTTGAGGTGGCTGTATAGTTGTATGTTGTTGATTTTCTGCATACCCGGTAACACTTGGGTCATTTGTTGATTCTCCTGTACCAGGCGCTTGTTTACTAAATGTCAAGCAACGCACGTTTTTTTCTGTCCGCGTCAGAATTTTTGCCTCCGCGTGTACAGACCCCTTAATGTTCACTCCATTCAATCCTAGTGCTCCCAGACTCCTAGTACTGCAATTATGGCTTTTCTGAGATCTACAATTTTCGAAACTTTGCCCTGTGAATCGTGTTTTGTCCATAAACGTACTTGTGACAATGCCCTCGTGCCCAGTTACCCCCTTGGCAGAATACAGAATGTTTTCACCACCGTTTTATTTGACTTTACCAAACACGTATCACTAAGCTCACAAATGGCTTAAGAATGCACTTTTTTCTGCTGGCGTACTCATTAACCCAAACAATTTTTTGATTACTGTACATGGTTCTAACGTTCCTGCAATCTTCATTTACCTACCATTTAGGATTAGCAAACTACCTCATCTGGATACGGCTTTCGTTTCGTTTTGCGCTGTTCAGAATTTACTGTCTTCCTCATGCCCTATACATTTGTCAGCTTGACTGAGGAAAATTGCTATGTTGCTCTCAGTGCCGTTAAAACTTATTTAGCCTCAAGTTTCCGTACTCAGTGTTGCTTCAAGGGAAAAGAGTGATTTGTCGATGTCTAGCTGCTAGCCAGAAGTTAGCAGGGATTTTCTGTCGGGATGTACTTTTCTATAGCTACCATTATTTGTCATTGATAACGGGATACAATAAGGTTTTTTTCTGCCCTATGACGGTTTAGGTCTTGACGATTGTGATGATGATGATGATGATGATGATAATGATATGGTTGCGGGAATGATAATGGTTGCTTACAAATTATTAATTGCTGCCGTTTACACTGCTATCATTAAGCAAATGTGAGATTTAGGTCGGAAAATACCTTGCCGCTAACGTGACCGCGCAACTTAATTTTGCTGTTTCCCCCGCTGGCCGAAAATGCCTGATTAGCAACGCGTTACTCGCAGTTTATTTTCTAAGAATTCGTTGACTATTTGCTACTTGTGGGTGACCGTTGTGCCGTATACCTATTGTTACCTTCTGGTTGGAGGTTGACATAAAATGGCATAATAAGTGTTAATGGCATTCGCCAAAAAGATGGTAATAAAAGCTGGAGTTGAAAATAGTAATATTTATGACCATTCTGCATTAAATATGAAACCAGAAAATTGGGTAACCGTAAATTTTAAGAACTAAGGAAAATGATACAAGAAGACGATTAAATTTCTTGACAGGATAACATCACGTAAGTTTATTAAACAGCATCCCAAACAAATATTGCCGTAACGCATTGTTAGACTATCGTATCTCCCCATTGCTTTTAAAGACTGTTTCACTTAGAGTTAGAAGTCGGGACGACGACTCTTGCTACACAGATTTTAGCCACTGTAATTCAAGGAATAAAACATTATGGTTATATAGGGCGATATATAGGAACTATCATTTTTATGCACTTGTATCATGCAAACAGTAAGGTAGCAAGTGATTAGCACTGTTATAAGCATTTGGACTTTTTTCCACCGTAACCCTTTGACCCACAGAGGACAATTAAGGCACTTGAGGGCGGAAACACTGTTAATTTTTAATGTGGCAGTTGTTTTTAATAGAAAACGATCATAAAAGTTATGGCTTTTAGGTATGTTTAGCCGAGTATTAAGGAGCGAAAGTAGTTTGTTATGATTTCTATTGTCACGTCGTCAGTAAATTGCTTGAATTATTAAGTTTTAGTGGGAAAAGGTATGACAATTCCATGGTAGGAAATATAGGTTCTTATAGTAATGATTAGTAGAATATTATAAAAATGGAAGTTGATAGCCCCCTGGGATGTTTAGAGGTCCTGGGGTCTGTTTTACTTCGCTAAAAATAGATGCAAAGTAATGCAATACGTAAGAACCTGAAAATTTTCCATAAAACAATAAATATTGTTATTATTGGAACAACAAAATTCTTTCAAAATGAAAAAATAAGAATTGGTAATGATGACACTTTTTGATCAGAAAGAGGTAGTTAGTAGGCTTTACAACGGTTAATCGTTTATTAAATGGATGATACGGATCCATACTCTAAGAGCAATATTTTGTTTGGCAATAAAAATATGGAGAACATTTTGACTTGCTCGTGAATCTGTTCATTGTAGAAACAACTAACAAGAGAATGGAAGTAGAAGAAAATCACCCTCTGTTAATGCAGGAGACGGTTCCTTCAGAGGAGAAAAATAGGTACTTTTATGGTCACTGTTCGATTGCACACTCAATGTTATCTTTACATTTGCTGTCCACCAAAACTTATGTTTATTTCGGGTAGTCATACTTCAGTACCTGATCGATGATTATGGATGGCATTTTAACGTCGTTATTTCACAACAATCAGTTTATTACATAAGCACTTTTTGAGTTTTAAGTATTGTTTACCTTTGACCGTCTTCTAGTTGGAAATCGTGGACGTTGTGCACCAAAGGAGACCACACTTCTCTGTCAAGACATTTTTTCTTTAATTGGCCTCATGATCCGAATTCTCTTCCTTTCATTTCTAGCGAACTTCCTGTTTTATGATCTTTCCTTCTGACTCTACTTACAAATTTATTAGTAGTAAGTTGGGGATTCGAGAGCATTTTTGTAAAAATTTCTCTTTACCTCCCAACTGTTGTATCACTCACATATAATGCTAATCATGTAATAGTAATCATCGTATCTTAATTATCTAGTAGTTAAACCATATAGTAATTAATCATCTTACGTCCATCATCTTAGTCAATCACTCTGTGGCAATCACCTAGTAGTTAAATCATCTTATAGTTAATCATGTTTTGCCCGTACGCATAGCTTGTTATCCCATTTTCATGTATGTATCTTTTGTCATCAAAATTACTAAGTGATACTTGTTGATATCATAGCTCCCAAGTTAATGTTCTTAACTCTTAGTTTTTTCACCATATAATGTATCTGCTCGTCATTTAGAAATACATTCTTGTAGTCTTTCTACTATTTTCATCATCTTTAATCTAACTATACATCTTAGATCGCAATCCAACAAATTAAACAACTGGAATACTAACGACTTCATCTTTGAATTTTCCAATTACTTTTTTATTTGTTTATCATAATGTTGTGACACTTCTGGATAGCCACTATTATCAAACTTCACTTTATCATTCCAAAAATCTAGATACACATCATCAGCCTCTATTTCCTATGTTAAGCTCTCAATATCGGTGAAAAGTAGCTTAACGTTGTTTGTTAGCATATTTGTTTTTAGGATAGTTATAATGAAAATTAAACAGCGTTTTGCTAAGATCTAAGATACACATATGTCGGCCTGTAAAGGGTTAGTGTTACTTTATTTTTATGCACACTACTAGATTCTCATTAAAAATCTGACTACTTACATACGTTGGTTTACTCGCAACTTTTAATATTTATTTTTATCAGTGACGAGTCTTACATCTACTCGCTTTCTTAAGTTTTCCATCGTTTTGCCAAAAACTGAGTTGTCCATTAGTTTGAAGAAATCCTTATCGAATAAGGTTTTTGCATTCTTACGTTTGTCAATATTGAAATCAATATATTGCTTCAGCCAGGCACACTAGTTGAGCTCTAGTGGTCGATGGACTTTAGTTATTTTTAATGCAAGATCGATATATAATTAAAGGTTTCTATAATGTAACACATACTTTTCTTTCTTTTTGCGTCTGGGGATTAGTTTGGATACAAGACCTGTTGATATATTAAAGTTATTCTTCATTGTTTTGCAATATTTTGACCACATATCTTCTGTTACTTTCTGGTGCTTTTCATGTGCTAAAGGATAATCGTTATGTCGGTCATGCAGTTCTTTTGGTACTCCAGATCAACGTCAAGAATCAAACCTTTGTTACTATCTTAATTGTATATAGCTAAGCTTATCTTATTAATCTGATTTTCAGATAACCATCTAAAACTTCCAGTGGGTAATTGCTACCTCATAGACCAACTATAATAAATTGTCAGCATCAAGATACATAATATACTTTGAGGGTGCCACCTCATTGTACTCTTTCGTGTGTTTACAGTTTGCCTTGCCATACCGGTTGGCTATATAGCAGGTTCCACCCTTCATTCCCTTTTCAATAGGCCTGAAAGCTATTAGTATCTGTCATCAACTCTAGTTTGATGTTAGTCATCTTTAACATAGCATCCTAACTCAAATCTGGTGATGTGAAGTAATAACAAGGATCTAGTTTGAACTATTGTTAGCATGCTTTTCTGAACTGTTGAAACACATCAACAAGCAAAAGGATGTCTGGTTTAAGATAGAGGCCATGGTATTTACTCGATGGTTTTGAATTAGAAGTATGCCAAACCTTTTTAGCATGATTATAATCTTCATCTAAAATATGTTCATCATTTAATTTGGTAGCTTTTTATCATTAAATTTTTTAAAACTGCTCATATAATTGTATGGATAAGCACCTTTTTGTTTCATTAATTTAAGCTGTTGTTGACTTCTGAATTCATTAGAAGTATATTTAAACATATCATCTGGGAGGTTACAACATGTCGATGTAAACTACTTGACATAAACTAGAAACTATCAATAAATTTTAAATGATTACCTGACATAAAAGCCATGTATTTTTCCATATTATTGGGTATTGCATTAATGTTAATCTGTTTGTCTTCTCCTTTTTATTTTTATATGCATGTTTCTTAGCTATTTGGGCAATCTTTTGCATTATGAACTGGCTGTCATACCCTCTTAGATTGCGGTATATGACTGGTATTTTGAATCTGTCTGCATCAATTTTTAGTTTTTGATTACGTACTTGATGAGCTAGTTGACCCTTCATATTTTTCAGCGATAATAGCCTTCTCAGTAAATTTATGTATATATATGACATTTATCTGCTTTTTAAAACTCTTCTTCATAATTTTTACTCATTTTAATGGTTTGTTGATTTCTTTTTTCATAACCTTCTTGCAATATTTTACTTCATCTAGAAAAGCTTCCATAAATTTGTATACCGCTTTCTCGCCTTTATACTTTTACACTGGTTTGCTATACCTATCAACTTAGGAGACTACTTTGTAGTCATAACCACAATCTGTATGTCTTGGATAGGCTTCAGCGTATGATTTATCATTATTAGGTTGACACTGTTGTACTTTCTCTGTTATTGCTTGCCCTTTTAACTTCTTGGCATTATCCTCATAAGTCTGTATCTGCTTAACTCTTTTTCTTGGTACTGGAATGGGTTGGTCGTGTAACTGTATTAGTAGTGGAATTATATTGCGCATGTATGGTTGTACAGTCTGTTGAACAGTTGGTCTATTCTGCTTCAATAGCAATTTAATAAGCTCTCTTCCTCTTTTTTGTCTTTTGGCTATATCCCGTTAGGGGTCGCCAGAGCGAAACAGCCATCTCCAGTCTGTTCTGTTCGTCACATCAGCATCCCTCACATCAACAGCCTCCATATCTCTGTTCCTCACGCCCTTCCACCTTTTCCTCGGCCTCCCTCTTCGCCTGGTTTACTATGTTTTTAAAATTCTCTCTTGTTGATATCTATATTATAATTACTCTTTTTTTATTTCCATATTGATAAAATGAACTACTTGAAATCCGGATTTTAATTCATCTTTTAACAAATCATTTTTGAGTTAGGTTTATCAGGTGTTGTTTTTTCGAATTTCGGTACATACATCCCTATATCTGGTAATAGTGTTTACAAACGAAGCATTTTCGTGCGTTAACCTTAACGTATAATAAAATGTGATAGCCTCATATAATAAAATGTAGTGAAATTTTTTATTAAATCTAGCATAATCTTATGTATGCCGTCAGCGGTTCTTTTTATAACTGTATCTAATGCTTGCTTAGATCCTTTTTATCAGTGTTGACTCGTACATTCACTGCATTATTTTCACAAATTAGACCATTACTATATCCATCAACGATTTAAATTCTCATCTGTATATTAGATTTTTTTATCACAATAACCACCATATTGAGTCATTAAACCGTTGTATATAGTATCAAGCCAAACAGATTATTTGTCTTATTCTTTATTATATATATATATATATATATATATATTAATATATTGAATCGTTAAATCGATGTTTCTAATGTTAATATTAGCTAATAATTCATCTAATTCTCTAATTTTTTTTTATTTCAACCATTGTTCTTTGAAATGGATAATCATAATACACTTTCTGCTTTTTCTTGGGTTTGGTATCATCTAAGATAATGTGTAGGTCTTCAACCTATTTTCTGTTTGGTACAGCTTGGAGTATTATGTTACTACAATCAATTGCAACACAGATAATGTTTTATCGATTTTCTTTTTTGAACCATAACACCACTATTCATTACGTCAATTAATTCATCAGATCTTAAAAGTTGATAAATATTCTGTTCAGTCATTATATTTACTGTTAATAAAAATTCTTCATATAGTTTATATATATATATATATATATATATATATATATATATATATATATATATAGAGAGAGAGAGAGAGAGAGAGAGAGAGAGAGAGAGAGAGAGAGTAGTTGAGGAGACGTGGCTTAATGGTTAATGCAACTGCATAGNGCTTTCAAAGATTTCTTCTTTTCAAAATTGCGTTGTAATATTTCGCAGCCTTGACGAAAGTAGTTTTTTGTTGATACTGACGATACAAGGTAAACACAAATAACGGTGATAACGATGGGTGTGATATTTTCTTGTGATAATAATATATTTATTAACTGACTTAAAAACTGCAGAAAGACGAGTTGAAGGATACCACGGAAAAGACCAAATTTTGAAGGCATTCAAAAGTCATCTTCTTGCTTCGTCCCCACCAATTTAGGAAGCTTGACAAACTGTTGTTGGCTTATCTATCCTTTATTTATTTATTTATCAGTAATTTTAGACAGTGATCATTCCTAAAATTAATGTTTGTGTGTCATGTTGGTTTCTATTTGCAGGAGAAAGGAGGACCAAAATACAGTATTTTTAAGTAATCTGTTATTTGAAGTTGACGAGAATAACATAAGGAAGAAATTTTCAGAGGTGAGAATTGCTGGTATTTGTTGTGCCTCCTCAGTTAATGTCAGCTTTATAGTTTTATTTCACAGCAGAATTTACTGTACGATTATAATTATTATTATGGTAAATATTTATACAGGATAACTATGCCAGAACTAAAATACTGTTATCATATAGGTCCTGTAACAAAAAATATGAAAATATACAATTACAGTGGTTTAGGAAAAATAAAAAGTTAGTATCTATTTTATATACATAAATACAATTTAAAATTTAAAAGGCTCTTTGGCTTTTGTCTTGAAAATACTAAGAGACTTCTCTATTCTTAAATCCATTGGAAACTCGTTATATAGCTTGGCACCTGCGAAAACGAACGATTTTCGATATATTTCTGATTTCGTAGGTGGAAGTGTCAAAATGAACTTATTATTTCGAGTGTTTTGAATTTGTTAAGTAAATGTAAAATAATGTTTAAAATCATCGCACACTTCTTCGTTTAAAAACTTTTTCACGTATATACATGCTCCCTGGAACAGTCTCTGTTGGGCAGATTGGACTTACGTATTGTCAACTAGATTTTTATATCTATTTTCAAATGATGCAAGCGTGCATTTTTGGGTCACCGTGAGAGAGATGTGAAGATCACCACAATACGTTATAATCGGTACAATTATCGTCTCGAATATCTTTTGAGTCGCATTGGTGGTGAGTAAGGGTCGTATCTTTCGTAACAAGTTAATTCGAATTGCAGCTCGTTTGAACTTCACAGTAAAATCTTCAGTTAGGGAGAGGGTACTGTCCAAAACATTTCCGAGATAGACATATCGTTCTGTTTGATAGATGTTATTTCCATGTGTCATTAGCTTCAGAGATTTATTTGCTCTTCGATTTGAAGTACCGAACAACATGGCTTCAGTTTTGCCTTTTTTCATGTTTATTATCAGTTCCTTTTTGGTGCAGAAATTTGAGATAGTCTGTAAGTCACCGTTAAGCCGAGCGTTAATTACATTAATGTCCTTGTTTGCATAATAAATTTCAGTATCACCCGCATACATCAGCAATGATGACAAGGTTAGGATTTGAACCATTCGAGTTCGGTAGATCGGACACCATAAGATAGTAATTTTTCGGTCAGATTGCTATGACTTAATATTTCAATGCTCGATATAGGTCAACAAAAACAGCACCAACAAGGCGGCCATCGTTTGCGTGGTATCTGATATCATCACAAAATTTGATGACTGCTTCTTCCGTAGAGTGCATTTTTCGATATCCATATTGCCCCACGTCAATCAGTTTATTAGTCTGTAAGAATTCTATCAATTGCATTTGGACTGCTTTTTCTGCGACTTTGGACAAAACCGGCGACACCGATATAGGTCGATAGTTTTCTGGTGTATTAACGGACCTGATTTATACACTGGCGTGACTTCAGAGAGCTTCCATAAGTTTGGAAAAGTTCCTGACTTAAGTGATAAATTGACTACATGGGAGATAATAGGTGCAAGGTTTTCAGCACAGTCCTTAATCATCGAAGTAGTAAGCTCGTCAATTCCAGTTGCCTTTTTGCGTTTCAGACGCTTCAGTTGGTTGCATACAAACACGGTGAACACGTATGAAAATTCGAAAGTTTTCATAGTTTTTGGAAGAATGTTAGACGGCTTTCTCCAAGTGAAATAAACCAGTTTATGCTGGTTGAGCTCAATTTTCCGGCTGCATTACAAAAATAGTCCGAGAAAACATTGCCTTTGTCGTTACTTTCAGAATTTCCAGCAAAAGGTGTAGGTTTTGTAGGGAAAATCTTTTTAATGACATTCCAGAAGCTTTTCGGGTTATTATGATGCTCTGTGAGAAGGCTTCGTTGTAAGGACTTCTCTATTTCCGTAACATATTGATGCATCTATTTCGAAGAGGTCGGTATCTTTTCCAGTCGTCATCACTGTTTGTACGTCTTGCCTTCCGTAGAATCTGGTCACGTTTCTTCATTTTCATTTTTGTAACTTCATCAATCCATGGGCATGGTTTGCGTTTGATCTTTTTCTTGACAAATGGTGCATTCTGGTTAAAAAATGTTTAAAAGAATGTAATTAAAAATTTCAATAGCACGATGGACGTTTGTTGCATTGTAGACTAGGGACCAGTCCGTGTTTATGACATCACTATTAGGTTTTTTTGGATCATAATTTCGGAAGTCTCTAGTTTTAGTACATTTTAGGGATACTTGAATGAGTTCATTTTTCTAATACATCCCACGATATCATGACCAGAAAAAGTTAAGAAATGACGATTTAATTACATTTGTTGACGTAGTTGCAATGGTATCTTTAAAGTAGATGATTGCTGCGTTGTTCTCGTCTTTTCTTTAATCAATTGTTTGAGACCATTTGTTGTGAGAATGTATTTTAATTCACACGCATCGTTTTTGTCGTAATTTACATTGCAATCTCCAAGGAGAATTACTTCATTGTTTGACAATGATGCAGAAGTAATTATGCCACGTAAACTGTCATTAAAGTTTCTTGAAAGATAATTTGAATCTTTCGATGGTCTGTACACTTTTATTATAAGAAAAGATTTGCTCTTCTGGGAAAAAAAATCGATTGTTATGTTTTCAACATTTCCTTTTTCAAAGTCAGGTCTCCTTTTCCATTTAATCGTTTCTTTAAGATATATTTCCCTTTCCTCTCTCCCAAGGTCTGTTTATAAATGTATATCCTTCAATTTTAAACAACTGATCAAGTGAGTCTGTTTAGAGATGGGTTTCTGATAACGTGAAAATGTCAATACCTCGATTTGAGTCCTCATAAATACCTTCATAACTGGAATCGAGTCCACGTACATTTTAGTGGAAGATCTTTAATCCACTTTGTTCACAGACATCATTTAACGTAGGCCCAGGGAATGATCCTATGTCTCCACACAAATATAACGGCAGTAACAAAAACAACTTTTCTGACAATGTTTTGTAAACATCATAATTTCTGTAGTTTCTTCTTAATTTATCTTAAAGTAACGAGATACAATAATCAGTTTTTGTGCAAGAGTTTGCAATTTCATGATTTCCTCTGTTACTTTCATTATAAATCAATATTAAAACGAGACAAATCAACACAGCAAAGCAAACTTGAGAACGTCCACACCGCTTGGCGCCGTGTTGAAATTCTTCTGTACCAATACTTAAGAAGAGTGGAGAAAAGTGAAAAAACTAGGGAGTTTGCTTGGAGATTTCGAAGATGTTAGAAGGAGAATTCAGCTATCGTATGCAGCAATGGCAAAAATGGACAAATTGTGGCTTCATAGAGACCTTTCGATCCATCACAAAATTAAAATTTATAAAGCCTTAGGAAAACCTGTACTTACCTACGATTGCAACTCATGGGGACTTACCAAACAAGAATCGAAGTAATTGACAGAACACATAGAAATCAATTGAGAAGACTATTGCAAAACTATAAACTTAAAAATGACCAGATCAGAATTATGTCAATCTGCAATGACATACTTCTTTGAAGTCCCAAGAAATGCAACGAAATACCCTGGTATGCGAAGAAGGACACTACCTGAGACCATAACTTTAGACCTGAAACGAATCTTCACCGTTAATCATTGTTTTCCTGTGACGAAATTCGAAACAGTAAACGATCTTGAAAAATTACGAAAATTAGCAGAGGATAGTAATCGTTTTAAAACATTGACTGAAACTGTATTCAATGCAGCGCAAGGTGATTAACCTAGAAATTGAAAGCCGACAAGCGCAGAGAAGAAGAAGACCAATTCTTAATTCTTCAGTGGAATTTGTGACCAATAAACCGAGATGAATGTCGGTTAGAAGATACTAGCAATCCATCTGATTATATCTTGTTATTCGACTTATATTTCTAACAATAAAAAGCTATCCACAATCGATCTTGTTAAGCTTCACTCATAATGACTAGAAACTCCATATGTTATAAACGCTATCGGTATCAGTTGTATTCTTTCCTTAATTTGGGTAAAGAATTGCTGTCTTCGGTAAGATGTATATAATTTTGTGTGTTACCAAGTTGATCTCCAAAGGGATGTTGTTATTGAACTTTTCCATATTCCCTTACCATGTTTTATCTGCAATTCCTTCTTTACTTAAGCATTTCCTTCTTTTCTTTCTTTCTTCACTCTTAACTAGCATGTATTTTGATTAAAAATTTTCCTATATACCTTACCGTGTTAATAACGCTGGACAACATTTTTTCAAAAGTTTTCTGGGCAATTTGGGGGTGCTGATTTTGAATCTGGAAGAAAAAACTATATCTATGGTGTGGTTTTCGTGTTATGCAATAATGTTGAAATTACGTAATGACACATTTTGGGCATATGTTGACTTATTGCCTAAGGGATTGTGAGATGCTCCAAGTGTCTAGGAATGTTCTATCCAATGTTTATGTCGTTTACATTAGCGACATCTAGCGGTCGATACGTAAACGTGATGTTCGTTGACACTTCTGTCGTGTAAACTTATCTGTTTCGATGAAACATGTGCATTTACGTGTACAATACATGCATAAATATATTGAATTCCAACTTTTACTTTAACAACCCACTGTTTGTAAATGCAAATCAAGGTACAAAGTAGTGCAACATTATACAAACTACTTCAGTAATTATAGGCATTAATCACACATTAAAAGCCAGTTGCAGCATGTACAGAACAAGGATATAAATCAACAAAAAGTCAAAGTTAGAAAAAACGGCTTGCTTTTCGGCTGTGGACGCCAGTGTCTTCCCGTTGTAGGAGCCAGCAGTAATTACCCAACAGCAGAAATCGAGATTGTTTGGTGAAAGTACTCGCCGTACTCGTCACTGACTGCTCCAAGGTTGTCAGGGAAGAAGCCTAGATGAGAGTGCAAGTAGTGGAGTTTCAATGACATACGGCAGCCCATTTTCTTGTAGTCTCGGAGAAGATTATTGATAAGTTGCACATAGTTCTCTAACTTCGTATTGCCGAGGAAGTTAGCAATCACAGCCTTGAAGGACATCCAGGCTCCCACCTCCTTCGGAGCTAGGAGCTTTGTGATCAGGTCTCTAATCTGGGGGCCAATAAATATTCCCACTTTCAACTTCGCTTCACTGATCTTAGGGAACTTCTCTTTTATGTACTTAAATCCTTTGCTCTCCTTATCCATTGCGGTAGACCTAACTACTCCACTTTCAACTTCGCTTCACTGATCTTAGGGAACTTCTCTTTTATGTACTTAAATCCTTTGCCCTCCTTATCCATTGCTTCGACAAATTGTTTCGTCAAACCCAGTTTGATATGTAATGGAGGGAGCAGAACACGTTCTGGTTCCACGAGCGGCTTGGCTTTGACGTTCTGCTTTCCAGGCACGAAGGATTCTCACTGTGGCCAGTTCTTTTTTTTGTAATGCTGGTCGTCAGCTCGACTAACATAAAGGCAGAGGAAACAGCTGTGCTTCGTATATCGACCCTGAAGGCCTAACAGTAGTCCGATTACGTTGAAATCGCCACATATGGCCCACTTGTGCTCCTGGTGCTTTATGAGGTCAAGGAAAATATGCATCGTGTCGTACGTTTCCTTCACGCGACAGGAATACTTGGACTTACATTCCCGTTGTGAAGCAGCACAGCTTTCAAACTCGTGACCGAAGAATCAATGAACAATCGACAGGCGTCTGGAGTATACTCGATATCCGCTGTGCTCATCAGTCCAACAACATCGACACAGTGACATAGAGAGTTTGTCATTGAGAAGAACTTGGCTAATTCTTGGTTGCGTGTGCGAAACGCAGTTATCCGTGTTAATGGATCCAGCATGTTGCATTCATTAAGCCGTGATGCAGGTATTTCTGATCCATGCGTGGAAAGCATCAAATCACGCCCGAGGTCATTGAGTTCGGGTTGCGTTATGAGATGTACCTTGCTGTCAGGGGCTTCATAGCTGGATCCAGATGGAGAATCGCTGGAGTCGGGGATTGAATGTTAAGTGTTCTTCATTCGTGAGGAGCCAGGTATCGCCAGGTGCTTATCAAGTGGCACTGGTCGAGTGGCAGACCTAACTACTGCATAGCTCGTGACTCTCCTCACTTTCCCGATACCATGGGTAAACTGAGTCAAACAAAAATGACAAGCTGATACACGATCAGTTGGCTCACGCTAGATCATAGGTACAGCGAATTGCATCTTCTTCCTGTCTCCCTTCGTCCAGTGATGCAGTCCACTAATGCATGGGACACAACAATTTCGTGGAGCCCATGTCTTATCCAGGTCTGGCTTGCAATCAAAGTATTTTTCATAGGCACTGATAATAACATTGGAAAACTTCCTACGTCGAGATACTATGGTATAATTTCCACAAATGTTGCAAAAGTTATCTGGTGAGTTCTTACACGAACAACGAGTTTTAGCTGCCATTTTTAAGCGAGAAAGAGTTCAATGCAATTAGGATGGCTTTCAAACCACATGCAAAGGAAGTATTGGACTATTACTAGTCCCCGAAAGTGTACTAGTATAATTACTGTACATGTAGCTTCAACACCAACGGCAACATTGGCGCAAAGTTGTGTAAATATTCCATGCTGTTCACAGTACCATATTTACGCAGTCAATATTCTACAATGTTCATGGGATTATGAAGGGCAAACAAACAAACAAACAAACAATAGCATTGCACACATTGAGAACTGCGCAATAATGAGCATCTAATCTCATCATAATATCATCTAATATCATCTAATTTCATTTAATATCATCATCAATAATGAGCATCTAATGTCGATTACATAATATCGGCTGTAATAAAATAATGGCTGTAAAAAAATCCAATCCATAGATTTTTTAAAAAAATGCCATATTCGTAATCAGAGCACTCGATATCCCTAGAAAATATCATCTACATGAAAATCGCATTTTGACTGTTGTCCAGTGTAATGGACTTAAGTTTTTAATTTATGTCATAGGGTTACAACGAGTAACTACAATACACACATACTTTTACTTCCATTTATTTATTTATTTACGTATTTATATAGCTATTGTTTTACTGCAAGAGTGGCANAATTTCATTTAATATCATCATCAATAATGAGCATCTAATGTCGATTACATAATATCGGCTGTAATAAAATAATGGCTGTAAAAAAATCCAATCCATAGATTTTT
Organism: Morbakka virulenta; assembly: GCA_003991215.1. NCBI lineage: Eukaryota > Metazoa > Cnidaria > Cubozoa > Carybdeida > Carukiidae > Morbakka > Morbakka virulenta. The sequence goes on from RDPX01000274.1 coordinate 989,911, forward strand.
TAAAAAAATGCCATATTCGTAATCAGAGCACTCGATATCCCTAGAAAATATCATCTACATGAAAATCGCATTTTGACTGTTGTCCAGTGTAATGGACTTAAGTTTTTAATTTATGTCATAGGGTTACAACGAGTAACTACAATACACACATACTTTTACTTCCATTTATTTATTTATTTACGTATTTATATAGCTATTGTTTTACTGCAAGAGTGGCAGACTACAGGAAATCTAGCTTACGGTTTCAAGCTTTTATTACTGAATTTTTGATGCATTAATTATTAATGTAAAAGATAAAAAAATTATATGCAATAATAATTTCGACTGTGCTAATATTTGTAAACGAGAGTAATAGTGATGGAAAGGTCGACAATGATTCCTGGATGGATAGTTAAAGATTCAACCACCAAATTACAAGAAAGTATTACAAGTTTTTGCAATTCTAGAAGGCTACGACATTTTGTATCTTTTGAGTATGGTTTAAAGCTTCTCTGTCATTAAAACCGAGTTTTTTAATGTGATTATAGTTATTTTGGTCGTTTCCAAAGGATTTGACAGTAATTGGTATTTGTAATCAGGATAATTGATTTACAAGTTACATAATTAAGTAATAGATAGTTAATTATTGAATTTCTGAAGTAAGAAATTGAGGAAGCAGTGAAGCTTCAACTTGTGTTTCATGTTACAATTTTGAAATAATCGGTTTCCTTCAAGATTTAAAAATTTAACAATTAAAAATAAAATACATTAAAACCTATTAGGTAAAATAACTGAAGTTCGTAAAAAGTCATTTCGGACCTACGTAGTTCTGTTAGTGTAGACAGTCATTCTATTCTTGCCAATATCACCAAATATTTTAGACTGCAAACAAAGTTTACATTTTGAAATTTTAAATTGTAAGTTTTCACCGTACCGCGTTACTATCGCTTCCATTTGGCTGCTGTGAATATTGATGTCTTTTTCATCGAATCCCAGGTCTTTCAAGTATTATTTCAGGGATTTTGGCACGTGTCCAAGTGATCCTACAATGATCGATAATATTTCAAAGCTGTAATTTGGATACTTTATTTGCATCTTACGAACTAGGGGGTCATAATAGTTTAGTTTCTTCTGAACTTTCCTGCGGTTACTGGTGTCTGCTGGACAGCTGATCTTCATAATAGAACATGTTTTATTTGTATTGGTCGATACTAGTAAATCTGGCTTGTCGTGTGGTGGTTTAGTTATTGTTCTTATCGGTATGTCCCTCAAATATTCGAAGTTGTCAATCTTTTTAATATATATTGGATCTCTCGAAACTCAGTACACGTGTTCTGGATGGTTCTTTCGAATGATTGCTTTTAGAATCTACTTTGCTAATTTGTCATGTCAAATTGGTAGGTAGTATCTAGCAGACATCAAACGACAGGTTATAATGCAGACATGCTTGAAGCCTCTTTCATTAAATCAATAATATGTGGCCCGCCAGTACTATTGTCCACAATATGAAATACCTAGTAGCGGCTCGTGGACTTTTTTATTGTTCGGGCTGAAACTGAACCATAAAATGGTTTTTACATTTTTATTTGAAAAAAAATACAAAAATATTATTTTGCCACAAAAGTCTTGGTTGTGCTGAGCCCCGTTTCAGCCCCATTTCACACGCCGCCACTGGAAATACACTCGTTTTTTTGAAATCTATTTAATGTTTAACCACACGACACCAGCAAACTGAGCCCAACTATCGCGACCCCATTTTGCGAGTGATCTGTTTTCTGCCCATTTCTAAATTGGCAAGTGGAAGTGAGAAAAGGAAGGTTGAAAGCAAAGACCGCCGTTTTCAGGACGAGTGGAAATCAGAATTTTTTTAACCAAGTTATTAAACAACTGTGTCTGCCTAATTTGCCAAGAGACTGTGGCTCTGTTCAAGGAATGCAATGTAAAGAGGAAGTACCTGACGAAATATGTTAATTACGACAAGCTGACTGGAGACGAAAGCCGCGAAAGATTAAAGCAACTGAAATCTGGTTTAATGGCACAGCTACTCTTTTTCACAAGAGCCCGTGAGTCGAATGAAAATGCCACAATGGCAGTCCTGAGGTAGCAATGCTGATTGCCAAGCACTGCAAACCTTTTTCTGAGGGTCCATTTATTAAATATTGTGTGGTGAAAATTGTGGAGAATATTTGTCCTGAGAAAAAACAATAGTTCACCATTGTCTGCCTGGCTCATAGCACTGTGTCACGGAGAGTTGAGGAAGTTTCATCTGATATTGAGACAGTTGGAGTGTGAAGGTGTGGGGTTTGAAGCTTTTTTTTCGTTAGCTTGCGATGAAAGCACGAATGCATGTAAAACCGCTCATTTAATGATTTTTTAAGAGCAGTGGACATTGAAATTAACGTGAGTGAAGAATTGCTTGACATGCAGAGTCTTAAGGACCAAACAAGAGGGGTAGGTTTGTTTGCTTCTGTTCATAACGCCATAGATGACATAAAACCACAGTTGAATTATATCACAAGGATTATTACGGATGGCACACCTGCTGTGGTTGGTGGGCACTGTGGATTAATTATCAACCATTGTGGGTAAAAAAGGTCAGCGAAGAAGGTGAAGCTATAAAACTCCATTGTATAATTAGCCAACAAGTTCTATTTGCCAAATATCTGAAATATGATCACGTCATGAAACCGGTGATAAAGACTAATAATTATATTTGCTAAATGTCACCGCCAATTTCACCGCTGAATACAAAGATTTTGTGTATCACACGGATATAAGATGGCTCAGTCGGGGGTCTGCACTGCAGCGTTTCTACTCTCTTAAAGAGGAAATGGGACAATTCTCAGCAAAAATGGGACAACCGGTCCCAGAACTGATCTACCTGGTTGGCCACCTGATTTAGCGACATAAAGCGACACCAGAACGCTCTGAATATTGACCTTCAGGGGCATAATGCAATAGTAAACCAACTGTATTCATACATCAAAGCCTTTTGGACCAAACTGCTACTTTTTCAAAACCACCTGTCACAAATGCAACCCAATACCACACATTTCCAATCTCTACAAGAAATAATGCCCCCTTTTTCTCGCACACAATATCGGTGCGCAAATTGAGAGGTATAGAGAAAACATCTCATCAATTACTGCGGAGTTTCGTGCAAGTGTTTGACTTTTTACAGATAATTACAATGGTGAGTTTACGAATGAGCTTCCTGGTGTTTTCAATAGAGTTCTCGATGTTCTGTATCCATTTTGGTGTTTCTTTCATTTTACGCTTGGAAGGAGAATCGGATGGTAACTCCCTTAAGTGTTGATTGATCGTGTATGCTGTGGAATAATTAGAAACATTAATTGTCCAAAAGTTTACTTCAGTAACCCCTACCAAATGTTTCTTTAAAATTTTGGCTTTTGTTAGAAGACAAGCTTTGTCAATATTCTTGACTGTGTTTTTTGCCACGATACATTCGTCCAAGGATTTAACCTTTGCAGCATTGTGGTTTGTAATAAAACATTCACGTATTTTTCACGTAGTTCCCATGGCAACGTTTGCATCGCTTTGGCTGTTATTCGGGGTCACTTGGGTAATTCTCACATTGTTATTAATGTTCTACTGTATGTATTGTATCTACTGTATTCTCATCGGTGTTTTCGGTCGTAATTTCACTTTATGGTGTGTTTTATTTGGAGCGTTTTTGTTTGGGAATATTCGGTTGCCATGACAACTGGGCTTTACTAATCTTGATGCTTGATCTCTCAAATTTTTTTTATGTAAAGAAAGAAAGCTCCTGCTGCTACAAGAGCGAGACAATACGTGTAATAGATAACCAAAATTAAATGGCAACATTACATCAGCCTTGCGAGTTCCCCCCACAAGCAGTGATGAAAGGCACATTGGTCAAGCACCTGTTGTTTTATGACAACAACTTATGACTACATCACTCCTCACTCCTAGCTTGCTTACTTGCTTTCTTTCTTGCTTACTTGTTTACTTAACTTGAAACCTAATTAACAGATCACAATTACTGTTATTGATATTCAATTAATTTTAATTGGAATTTTAA